>JANTCA010003791.1:0-10562 GCA_024741275.1 Chironex yamaguchii | reverse complement strand
CTTGTCTCCATATCTTATTATGTTTAACCTTACTTGCTCTGAAATCTTATCCATTAACACCGGAACAACAATACTTGAATAAGTTTCCTGGTCTACACCTTATGCTTCTAGTGCACGGAAGTGAGTTTCCACATCATCAAAAAAATTTCGTAATTTCCATTGATTCCTCTCATTAAAAAGAGCTGGTACATTTAACAAGTCATTAATATGTGCCATCTTGATTATAGTAGGCCGGGCATATCTTTTTGTCAGGATGTCCAATGCTGAATCATAATTTGCATCTGTTAATGGCAATCCAGCTATTATCCTTCGAGCAGACTCCTCAAGAAAACTTCAAAGATACTTAAATTTATCGATTTTGGCTAACTCTGTGTTATCATCTATTGCACTCTTAAATGAATCCCAAAATTCATTCCAGTCCTGCTCTCTTCCAGAAAACTTCTTAAGCTCTAATTTTGAAAGTTTCACTTTTATCCCGCTTTTATGTTGTCAATTTTCAGATACAGGAGAATTCCTGGGACGTAAACTTTCCATTTAACTGTGTCTTTTAAGAGTTTCCTTCTTTTCACCATTCACACTGTACACACTTTCACATTGAGCATTGTCACGTATGGTACCAGCATCCATGCCCTGTCAAGGAACATCACTATCGTCCTCTTTTGAAGCATTTGCTTTGTTCCCTGCCACCATTTGATTAATGTCCGGCAGTGCATAATGCAAATCTTTGCTACATGAACTTTGCCACACGGTATCCTCTTGGCTCGAACGAGACTGAACAGGCACAGTATAGTTAACAGCTGGTTGCATTTGACAATCCATAAAATCAAATTATCCATACTTGGTTGCAGTAATATGACTTCCATAATAATGATCCACAATTGATGCATTTTCTTTCTCCAAGATAACAGAAAGATATTGAGAAATGTCTTTACCGATCGTGGAAATGATGATTTTGATCACATTCTTCTGCCTCTGAATGAACTGAGCACGTGCGTTGTTGGGGTATCCTATGCAGGAACCTGTGCAGTTTCGCCAATAACATCCTCACAGTTCGCGGTCCACAACATTGGTTCAATGATTATCTTCTGGTGTATGTAATTATCTTCAGACATCATCGGCAGCGTGAGTTTCAATGAGCTTGCAACAGCTATCTCTCACGGAAAAATAATGCACAAAAAATAGAGACACAAGTATAAGCTTCACAAAATGGGACAAGGAATTGCACATGCTCTACAACTTACAAGAATCATCCAAAAGCTTTCCAAATGTTTTCAGCTCCATATCGAATGGTAATACTGAGGAATTAAATGACAATGGATAGCTTTGGTATGCATCCAAGAGCATGCATTCCAGTCGATTTTTTGTCAATACAATCTTCTTTCTGGGCCCATAACCTATTCAAGGTCAGGGTATCGATCAGGAGCTACTACAATAGATAGGCTTAAAGCAGTCAGCCATGGACGACTTTATATGTAGCCGACGTTATGTTCAAAGTAATAAAGAATAGTGAGCATCGTGGACCACTTGGTCTTAAAGCATGCCAAGCCATGTCAAGAAAAAGACATGGAATGCATATTGAGTGGTTTCTGGTCATTCAAATTTCACACCAGGGATGTGCAAACTAAGGCCTGTGGGCCAACAGGGGCCTCGACTTTAGCTAATATTGGCTCGTAATGAAATATAGCTAAATAGAAAAAAACTCAGAGAGCACAGACCTCCGCCAAGCACAACATTCCTCCCCCACCCACCTCATCCACCACCATAAAAATTAGTTCCTCATTTATTTGGACATCAGTTTAAGATTTATGAAATCATTTTTAAGTTATCTTGAATAACGACAAGCAAACAGACAGACAGAGAAACATAAATGCCGTTAAAAACGTAACCTCCCTATCGGAGTTAATAAAAGTAACTCTCTATAATGGAGATAAATCTTATTTTCATTTAATTCTTTAACTTTATTTCGTATACTTTCTTATCATTGATGAGGTATTCAAACTTTTTTTTTTAAAGATCTATTTTTTGCAATATTTTTTTCGTACAGTGTGTATTTTGTATTTTTTGCACAATGTTATTTTTTGTACAACTAAAATACAAGATACAAACATAAAAGTCATAATTATAAAGCAAACATATATCAAATAATATTTGAATGTGATAATACAAACTTTTTCAACAAATTGTCTTCGCTAAATGATGTTGCTTGTTAGGAATTTCTACCTGTAATATCAAAGGCATAGTATGCCAAAATGTAAGAGCAACGCCATTTTTTATGTAAATTGCGATAAGATCTGTCTTCTGGATCAGATCCGGATCAGACTTCGGAATATGATAAAAGATCCCACTGTACATTCCAAAGTCAAATTTCATGAGTTTTTGTCAATAATTAACTGAGATATTGAGAAAAAAAACATTTCGCCCTATTTACCACAATGTTAACGAAATTTTCAAAATGATCCAGAATCCAGGAATTCTTACGGATCATCCCCCAAAATTAATCATTTCTTTTCTGAGCCATTTCCATCAATCCAATCCTTCATCAAAGTACATCCATACCTTGTTAAGTTATGTTGCACACAGACAGACAGACAGGCAGAAAAACAAACAAACACAGGACGACAAAAAGATAACCTCCTTGGCGGAGGTAAATATGGCCCACACATGAAGGGTTAAACATAGTAAGTTTCATTGTCTAACACACGAGTAACGTCCTTTTATTTTGATTGTTGACATGCCTTGAAATATTTTAAAGTGTAGATGTGTCTTTCTCCTGAATTTTGACTCATGTGAATTCTGAATCAATTGATCAGCTCTATTTGACCAAAAGTGCCAACAATCTTCAGAAATAGCGGAACCAAAGAAATGCAAAGCTACAAGTAAGTGCAGACGATTTCAGACATGGTGGTAAAATGAATATTTCTTCAAAGATATCAAAGTGTCTCTGTTTGTTTTGAAAAGTGCCGAATTTCATTCTGCTTTTATGCTACCATCACTATGGCTGGCTGACCTAGCATTTTTAGTGGATCTTCCTCATCATCTGAATGCCCTGGACACTAGCCTCCAAGGCAAAGAACAGCTGGTGCCACACATCAAAGCCTGATTGAGACACAACTACGAAAGGTCAATCTTGCACACTTCAACATCGTTTTCAAAACCAAGTCTTTTTTTTTCCAAAAGCCAACTTTTCTTCTAAATAGAAGAAATATGTGTTTGCCATTGCATCTCTTGTAACATAATTAGACCAGCATTTTCAATATTTTGCTGTCGTTGAGAAAAAAATGAATTGGTTCTTGGCCCCCCTTCCTAGCTGATGCAGAAGAAATTGAAGAGAGTTTACAATCAGAGCTTATCAAAATGCAACTGTACAATTGTGAACAAACATTTTCTATCTTGAATATGACCAAAAACAGACTAAGGACTAAAATGACTGATAGCCTTGTGAATTCGTTCGTGTCACAACCAACAAACTTTCTCCTGACCTTTCAGCCATACTTCAGTCCTCAGCACAACATCACTGCTCCTACTGAAAACAAACATTTTCAAATTATGCACATACATAGAATTCAAGTTATAGAATTAATATATTTCAAAGTTAGAAATACACACCGTTTTTACGTGTCAATAAGTTGCCTGTAGTGTGTGGTCCGATTCGCGTTAATTTCCTTCCATTTGACCCTCACTAGGAAATCTTTGAACAGCCTGATCTACACTGTTAGCCTCAGTGCAACAGCAAAATTATATATATACCAGCAAAAAGTTACTAAGTTTTACTAAGAACTGTAACCTTCTGGCCATCAAGCAAAAATTGCTAAAAGAAATTATAATTTTGTGAGCAAACAGGTGTTCGTCAGTAAGCAGGGTACAAAAGTTGACTAAAACAGTTTGCTACTCGAGAAAACATACAATCAATGAGAGTAAGCTTATAGATGAAAGAGACTAATACTGGCATTTAATTGTTATTTAGGATGATGTTAGAGCCTAAAGAAAGAGCTGTGACCAAAGAAAAACAGTACACAGTAAGTTTCTGCAAGACATCACACACAGCAAGGACAGAAAGTGGTACTGAGTAGTCCTATTGCATTTGTTCATTTAGGTTGTTTCAAATTTGCCATAGTCGTTTTTGTAAAGCACTTATACCAAAAAAAAGCTCTTTTTGTTGCCCACGATACTGGTTACTTTAATTTAAAACAAAGTAACCCTCAAGAGGAAAGGTGGAGTCCCCAAGGAAATGGCAATACTTTGTGAAAAAAAACAACCTTGCTACTTAAATAATAGACGATTATAGACAATGGACAACGCCTCCTCGAGTTCTGTGCCAACTACAGTCTCTGCCTTCCGGGTTCCTACCTCCTACTACGCTGCTTCTACCAGGTCAAATGACAAATGTATGTACCCTCAATACGGACACCGGTACCAAGTCGACCGCGTAATTGTCAAATCGGCAATTTTGTGAAATGGTGCAGTATGCAGTCAGCTGACTGTGACAGTGATCATTCCATTGTGTGCTGCTCAGTGAAAATGGTACCATAGAAAATTCATTGCGCATTCCGGAAGCCTGCACCAAAGCAAAGCACTGAACTCGCGTAGGATGATAAACACGTATCAGACTTCAGGGGGAGACTCGCTGGACTAGATGAGACTGCGGAGGACAGCATTCCTAGCGGTGTTTGGTCTCGACACAGGAATTGTGCTGCTACAGCTGCTTCAGAGTTCTTTGGACACTCCACCAAGAAACAGCCAGAGTGGTTAACTGAAAACTCTGATATACGTCTGCCAGCGCTCGGCGAAGAAAGCGCTGCCCATCTGCAGTTTCTGCAAAGCCAGGATACGTCCTCCGGTAACCGATTTCATGCTGCTAAGGCTAACGTTTGATGGCTGACGCGACAAGCAACATGAGAAATTGTGGAGGGAACGTATTGACAGAGTTAAGATCTGCGCCCAGTCAGGAGATATCCGTGGACTATTTTGTGCAATAAGCGAGGACCCACCCCAAAGAAAGCTGTTTCCATTGCGTGCTTCAGACGCCACTGTCATTACTGACCTGCCTGGTTAGCTAGCAAGCACGCTGAGTGGAGCACTACAGTCACCTCTTTGCCGAACCTGTTGAGGCTGATGTGTGAGCAGTTAGAGCCGCTGTGCCGCAAATGCCACTATTGGAAGCCCTTGTCTCCGAGATGGGGAGACTGAGCGGTCCATCACACTACTGAAGAAGAATAAGTCACATGGCCTTGATGGTATGACCTCTGGATCTGCTCAAGTGCGATGGAGCCCCACTTGTCGGATACCATCATTACCTGTACCAATGCTGCTAGAGGGAGAAATGCATCCCCACTAACCTGAAAGATGTCATGGAGAAGTGGCGGAAAGTCACTGACCCCGTGACTGGCCCCGCCTGCGCTTCAAGGATGTGTTGAAGCGTGACATGAAGGCTTTCAACGTTGTCCCCGACGACTGGATACTCCTAGCGGACAACCGGTTGGCATGGAGTGCGACTGTTGCCAGAGGTACTGGTCACTTGACCGACAGCTACAAAAACTTTTGTGAGGACAGACGTGAGAAGAGGAGAAAACACATCAATCGACGCACGCGTCGCCATGACAGAGGGCAAGTTGTAGTTGAAAATGAGAGTTTGTGATGTTTAGTTGACAACTTCTAGTGGTCTGTTATAAATTGAACTGATGCCACGCTATAACTCATTACCTTAGCTACAACATGGAGTTTGATTTAATCCCTCATATACTGACGTTTAAAGGGTACAATTCCGAAGAAGTACCAAGTTTAAGTTAAAAAGTGACTCTTGGTGTCAAATCGATAAGCCATTTAAGCAGTGTAGGTGTCGGTACCTTTAATTCGAGGATGACAGCTTTGAAATTTACCTTATCAGCTTCCATTGATTTGTTTTACAGCAAACATATGCAATTAAATAACTTATTAACTTAGCTACATATCTGCCTCAATTATATTTGAGTATATTGGTGGTAATAGCACAAAAACGTCTATCATCAAAGGTACCATGTTTAGGTGCGAGAGTTGGGATTCAAGTTTATGTCCTCCAAAGGCTTTTGAAGGGAGTAGGAAGGTAAGAACTCGATTGTATACTGGACCGTTCTATATAGGGAAGGATTTTGCCATTACAAATTCGAGTGCATATTTTATTTACACCTGTTATCTGTAAGGTACCGCAAGGGATATTATTATTGACAGACGGGACCTGGAAGCAGTTATGAGAGACTGAGACATCTGGCGCAAGCGAGTAAATTCCATCTTCTCGACTGCGGTCGAAAGATGATGATGATGATGATGATGATGATGATGATGATGATCTTTAAGGTGTAATAAGAGCTTCTCAAAAATAAAACAGATTGACACTTTTTTGAAAAAATCTAAATATCTGTTATGAAAGCTCACAGGGTAATCCCCTCTGCAGATATTCATACTTGAGAAAGGAACACTCGACATAAAGAGACATCAATTTTCAACCTCATATTTTCATACACTCAACCAATAACTCTAAGGATGACTCACAGGATTACCATATGCTAAGTCGTAATTATACATTGACATCAATTATGCTGATGTGATAATATGTTGACATCAGTTATGTGAATACGTACGTCCGGGAGTATGGAAACCACTTGACACTCCCTCCTCACTGAGAATGCAGAGTAAAGCAACACTTCGTTCACCACCGTGTATCGCGCGCAGCTGCTCTAGCAGACACGCTGTGCTCACTTATTTTCTTCCTTAAACATTCTATCCTCGACATCTTTTTACTTACTTGATACTAACCCGAAACGTCCAAAGGAAAACGCTTTGAAGAGGTCTTAATAGATAGGATGGTTGCATATCAAATCCAGGAATTCTTACCTATGCTCCACACGTATGGCCTTCTTTTTCAACAACTGTCTCTTCTATCATACATGTCTACCACAATCTTTGTTTCATTCCCTCAACTTCTACAAGTACTACGTCACCCTTTTCAACTTGTGCTGGGTTTTGGAGTTTGCTTTGATGCACTTTGTGCAACCTTACAAGATACTCTTTCCTCCATCTTTGCCAAAAGTGACCTAGCTTGGTGGTCAAATAAGAAGAAATGTTTAGAAAAATTATCAGAATTCTAAAAATCGGATTTATATTTACCTCCTGAAGAGATGTATGATATATTCCAATGCAATAAAAGAAGAAGTGCGTGGCTCGTCATTGAACTCCTGAGAATCTAAGTTTACTTGGCCAGAATTTAAAGTCTCCCAATTTTTCAAAATACATCTTTCAATTCTTAAAGATAACTTTACATTTCCCACTATCTTCCAAAGTACCTGTCAAAGTTTAAACTCCCAATCATCCTTTGAAAGTGCCTGGCGCGTTAAGATGCTCATTTACTACGCTTACGTACTAAGAATTTCTGGACCCAATTAGTATTAAAGTGGTTCTTTAAACGCTTAGTTCTTGTTTTGGGGTTATCAGTAACAATCAGGTCAGGTGTTCCTCGTCTTGCGAAATATATTTTTAATGTATGAACAAACTTCATAGCAGTCAAGTCTTTAATACATTAAACGTAAACAAAACAATGTAGCACTTTTTCATCTTATCTGATTCAATTTTTGCATGCAGAGGTCCAGCAATGTCAATTACGAAGGTTGGAGCCTGAGACACTTGAAACTCTGGCAAAATTGCAGCTATGCGTGGTTTAAGAGGTTTATTTCAAGTCTTGTGCGTGTACAGAAACTGTCAACACATTGAGATACAACCTCAGGATCTAAAACTTTAGGTGTTTAAATGTGAAATCTCAAAACAGCATTGAGAGAGAAGGGAGAAGAATTAACACCAATGGAAATAATACTAACTTGTATATTTCAATTTCTAGGTTCTCACTGTCTATGTCACTTAACCATGAAACAACAAACAGTCAAGATCTTTCTTGTTTACTCCTATGTTCAAAGTTGTTTTCTCAAGGTCTCCTATCAATGGCACCTTGTAATACGTAAACATTAACACATTGTCAAAACTTAAGAGGGTAAAGGAATTGTAAGCGATTATTAAATGCGGGACTGTATTTGCTTGATTACAGGATGTTTTCAAAACCATCTTCAGCTTTGCTGTCTCATCATCCCTCCTTATTACAGCACGGTTAGAGCGAGATAGTGGACTTTGGTTGAAGAGTCTAGGCGAACAACCTCATCGATAATTCCTGCTTGGAGTTGGTCCGGGATCATATCATCATACTTAGACAATGTATCTGGGTCTCTTCTGAACCTTCTGAAGGAACATTGCAACCTTACGTAACAAATGGTATGTTTAGATAGCAAGTCCTTATGGCCAACTTTCCATGCGAGAGAGGCCGAATACCTTTGACTTATACAGATATATCACGAATCAGAGATGTGAAAAACATCATCCTCTTCCCTAATTTCCAGGGCATCTAAAACCCTCAGCTTACACAGTGAGTCGGCCAGTCAATGCCTTTCCTATTCAGATCTAAAGAACATTGATGTTGCATTCTACTCCAAATGGCTTCCAGCCCTTAAGTGGTCTAAAAATGACCCACCCTAATGCGGCTTTTATTGTAATAGACTCATGAGCCCCCTCTTATAGTTTTTACCCTCTCAAACACAGTCTGATCGTATCAACTGACAACCTCCAGTGTTTCATCATCCTTCATCTACAAGTACATTTTCTGAAGAGAATAATCATGTTAAATTAAATCCACACGATCATTTGAAATGTACAAAAAAAATATCAAAAACACTTTCCAATTTGACAGATTGGTCATAATGAAACAAGAACACATCTCCTCTTCATTCTGCTTCATTCCTCCTAAAAGCCTTAATACCTAGGCATTTATCTCTCTTTTGCCTCAGTCGTAAGTTCGTTACAGACCTGGCAGGTATGAATAACTTTGCCTCCCACTGCGGAATCTAACACATGCACGCAGGGCTACTTTGGGTACTGCAAACCAAAGATAAACTTGCACAGCCTATCTAAGATGCCTCACTTGGGTTGAGCACCCCCTCCGAGCCTTTGTTGATCAGGGGAGGGTGTCACAGGATTTGTAACAAAGCTGTTACAAATACTTAAATGTTGTTGACCTTGAAAGTTCTTACAACTTTGTGTTTTTGCCTACAATTTGCTCGCAATATGCAAATTAACAGTTTGCATATTTCCTTAAAAAGTTTTACACTCCCCTACATTTGTTACTGTTTTACAATCATTGGTGGTTGTTTATTTTATCGCTAACTCATGTTCATGAGAGCATTTGCTGTTCCCACCTTCCTGTTATTGCTTCCTTTCTTTTGCTCCATAGTTCTATTCAATTTGATTTGACTGCAAGATTTCACCAGAAGTTGTAAATGACTTTCCCTCTTTACAAAAGTAGTCTTCCAAACATAATTTCTCTGCATTAAGAGTAAGTGTTATGATTATTGTATCACTGATAATGATGAAAACAGTATTCCTCTATATTTCTCCGAAAATGCGAATCTTACTTTCTTCTGCCGTAGCTGCCAAGTATTAACAAAATCTCCGTCAAAAATTACAAAACGTAAAGAGCCAACGAGACGAAGCTTACTTCAAATCTATGGAAAAAAGGACCTTCTGGCCAGGAAGTAACTACTATTAATCCAATAGTTATCTTTAAGGTGACAAGTCAGGTTTCAAGATGGTATAATCAAGGTTAATTAAGATAAGTAGAAAAACGCGCGCTATGCAAAAGTAAAAGAAAATACACACGAGCATGAGCTTGGAGGCAAAGTCACAATGCTCTTCATTTGTGTCGGCCGCCCGAAGTCCTTTTCTTTATTAAAATGTTGTTTTAACTGGTACTATCTCACTGTCACAGAGAAGGAAATTTTGACAACCCAAAATCGTCTGAAACGACAATCTTCGCATAGAATGAAGGGAAAGTGTTCTCAAAATTTCTCCTTGATAATGGTAACAATAAAACAATTATTAAACACTACTAATGAGCATGCAGTCTCCTTGCTGCATTCATAATCCGCGGCCACCAAAGCAAGAGGTTCACACAACCCTTGCAAACAATATCCATGACAATCAATCTAACGTGCTGTTTAGGACACAGAGTCCAGTTTTGACGAAGAACAGAGCCTCTGTAACAGTGTCCTATTCACTTCATTCTATGTTTGCTAAATAATATTTCTCTACTAGATTTGTTCTTAAATGAGGGATCTAAAACTGTATTAGGTCTTACGTCGACAAAGTGATAAATCATACGGGAGAGCAGAATTCGGGTAAGTCAAGAACGAGTCTCAATTTATTCGATAGCGTAAAAAAATTGCACTGTGACAAAAAATGTTCTCCACAAATGGTTAGTTACTCGGATTATATACCATACAAAAATGATGCTCGCTACTTTGAATAAAAAACAAAAGGCAAATGTGGCTACAGTAAACAGTACAAACAAGTCAATCAAAACAGATGTCCCAAAAAATGTTTGCTGCTATTGATTCAGTAACTTCAAGAAACCAAAAGAGACAGTTGCAATGCATAGGCTTCTGCAAATCTTCCTTTTATTCAGTGTTGAGTTAACCATAGTTATTTGGTACAAC
>JANTCA010003790.1:0-10563 GCA_024741275.1 Chironex yamaguchii | reverse complement strand
ACCTTGGAAATTTTCAACATTGCGCTAAAAGTATACTTAAAACCTTCTTTCATTTGACACTCTTTAGAACAGGTTGCCATATATCTATACTTTCCTGATGATTCATACTCTGAAGAGTGTCAGACTAAAAAGCTTGTAAGTGTGTTTGTAGCACAATGTTGAAGCTTTTCAAGTTTTGTACGACAAAAAGATTGTCCAAATGATGATGTATAATATACACTGCATAATACCTTACTGGCGTGTAATTAGATTTCATATCATAATATAGTTTGTAGAGAACATATTCCATTTGGCATTATTACTGACGAGAGATTATTCTAACAAGTAATATGATATGCAGAAGGTTTTGTTATTTTAGTTTCTTAATTGTTGATGTTTTTTGTTATTGAAGGTGATGAAGCAAAGTTGAGCTCTGCTCAAGAGATAAGTGAACATTTTGAGGTATTGTAATATATGCTTGTCATCATATTTTGCACACGTTTTCACAGTTTCTGTTCCTTATGATCATAATGTTTACAATTTGGTGTGGTTAATCACAGTAGTTGATAATCATTGTGACTTTCTAGAACAGCAATGTTTTTTATGTTTGTGGTAATCATTGTTGTGGTATCATTAGTGTTGTAGATCATGATAGTAGTTATTATGTTGCAAGAATACCAATGATGATAAATTGATAATTGCAGTCATATTGATGAATTTGGTACAGGTTGTGGTATAACAGTTAAGGTATTTATGATGATGATATTAATAGAGATTGATGGTCATAATTGTTTGACTATTGTGCTGCTGCTACAATGTCAACAATGATGTTAAACTTAATGAGAACATAATGAGGAAGACTAGATTGTTGTAATCCATTTATGTTCTTTGTATCCAACCAAACTCAGTCTTAAAATGTGCATGTATATAATGATCTTGATAATTATTATCAACATATTTTTATTATAGAATGTCATCTCATCGCCACATTATTCTGCTTTCTTGGAGTATGCAATACCGAAGTTTTTAACTGCGTTGAGGGATGGTATGACAAATATTTTTTCACTCATTGAAATTGGCTTATACTGTTATCAATTTTTTGCATTGATCTATACCACAACCTGACTTTGTCAGTTACTATAACATGCTAAGCTATTGAAAGCAGACAAAATAGTTTGTTCTTTGTTTGTTCTGGACCACTCTTGTTTTGTAAAAGTCACTTATCTTTAAATCGCAGGCCTCTGGGGACCATGCCTGTCTTCAGAAATTTAATGTGGATTTTGATGGGTCATCCTCTTTGCCTTTGATGAGCAGATTTTACTCCTTGACTGCAAAAAACCATTATTATTCTTTCTCCCATACATTCCCGTGTTTCTGAAAATATTTATTGCATCAATGGTCTTCTTTAGTTTGAAGTAATCTAAATGATTTTTACTTCAACAAATATTATGGTGCCAAATTTTTTCTAATCAAAGGCTTTGTAGGGAAAAGTAGCTGTGGCCTTTACGCCTGGTCACAGACAACTTATACTGGCCTTTACCGTCAAAGACTCATTATTTTTGGCATGTTTCATTTATACCATTTAAGGACTCAGAAACAATAAAGGCTTTTCTTCAACTGTGTCTTGTCTGTGGTAACTAAGGCAATGAAGAGTTAATCTTTGCTATATTTTCAAGTGTCAAATATATATGCTTAGTATGTTACTTATAGTTTACTGTAACTGACATTTTGTGCTTGAAGTGACATTTTTTTCTCTTCCTTGTTAGGAGAACCTGAGTTTAATTCTGAGTGCCACCAGCAGGTACAACAATTTACAAGTGTTTTTCCTAGAATGTACTGGCTTTACAAAAAGCTGTTAAGGATATGACAAAACCAAAATTCTGATAATGTATTAAGGTTACTTGTCAGATATTCTATTACAGATGAGTGCTCATTGTTATTATGTAATGTTTGAATAATGTTTGAGCATAGGTTTTTGTGACATTTGTCAGTACAGAGAAACAAAATGAAGATGGGTCATGTGTTTTTTCTATGCAACAGAGACTGCTTTGATATAAAGATTGGAGTATTAAAGATGCCTTTCTGTTAATGTTAGAAAGAAGTCTTTCTGTTAACGAGTTAGTAAGTTGAGGATCGAGGCACCTCCCACACAATTGAAACATACTACTTTTCATAATGAATATGTGAACCAGGCAACTATTCATTTCCATGATGTAACTCAGAATATTTCAACCACAAAGGAGATTTTAATCATTTTCTGTTAAATATGGTTTGAATTTTAGGTAATAGATTCATGTTGTCTTTTGTATTTTGTTTTTTGTTCTAAGGCCTCAGATTTCATTTGATCCTTTTCTGTTTTCGTTATTGTTAATTTTTGTATGTGTTTGCACCTAAAGATCCCTTATGTCATTTGACAGAAGAAAAATTACAATTTTTTTATTATTTGATTTAAAACAATTGTTGTGTACCATTGAGTATTTTCATTAAATATTTTTGTTATTAAAAGTGGCCACAATCTGGTTACCAAGGTAATAATTGATTAAAGTAAATTTATCTTACACCAGGAATTTAGAAAACAACTATTGGAAATCATCCATCGCATTCCAACCAATGACTTCTTAAAGCCATTTGTTAAGGTATATGCTTTGATAATAATTATGATTTTATCCTTTCATATGGAGCGTTTATGATGAATCACTAAGAATTTATAACTCCTTTTCCCCAAGTATCAGAGATCAAGTCTTAAAGTATTGCATTTGTGAACAGAATTTGTTGTATGCTCTACATGCCTGTACAGAGTACATGCAGTCTTGACAGTAAAAACTTTTTCATACCTGCAGGGATATATAAATATCCATTCCCTTCAATTTTAATTGAGGAAGATATTTGTTACTTGATTAAATTTAAGTTGTCATCATGTAGATTATTCTCAGAAGCATTCAGTGGCAGAGCCACATAGTAGTAGTTATCTCCAGTTTTGAAAATCATGGCTATCCCAATTTAAAAAAAAATGACATAAAATTGGGGGGTGGGGTAGGGTAATTGAATGCAATATATCTTTTTAGTGTTTTTATCGTTTTACTTTAGTTTTGATAACAACAGCAGCTTTACTTTTATGTATTACATTTTATTGAAATGCAACATCACATGTTAAAAAGGGCATTTCACCAAACTGAAAAACAGGTGATCCTGAGGGCGGGAGAGGGGTGTTTCCATGGGCAAAAAGGGTGTGGTTAAGAAAATTTTTCTTAACCCTCCACCTAGCTACAGGTCATGCCATCACTGGTAGCATTTTGATTACATGTTATTTATTGACAGAGTGTGTAGTCCGTTATGGAATGTATCATAATCCTTATGTTTTAAAATAGTTTTAATTTAACTTTTTCTTTAGCCCATATTGACAATGATGTTTCAGTTGCTTGAGGTATGTACTTGTTAATTTTGTTGTAGTATTTGTTGTTTATTTATATAAACAGAAAGTAATAAATTACAATAATACATATGATTTTGATTTATTTCATGTGATTTGATATGCACATTTAAAACTTATGCTTAGGGTAAAGGGCATACATTAAGGTCTTTGTTTGAAGTGGTTAAGTATAGTTCTTTAAATGGAGTGGATGTATGTGTTAGGTTAACTGTATACTTTTTGTATTTTGTAAATTTAGTTTTACTTCCTAGAAGGATACATTTCCAAAGCATTTTTATTGATTGGTATAAATCGTTAACATATCTAATGGGATGCAAGTAATACATGTACAATCTAAGCCCATTTGACTCTTATTCTGCTTTTTAAGATTGAAAATGAAGAAAATGTTCTTGTGTGCTTAAAAATTATCATTGAACTTCACAAACAGTATAGACCTCAGATTCAGCCAGAGGTATGTCGATATATTTTATAAACTTGTACAATCTAAGTTTTCTGTAACTCTTCATATAGAACTTTCAATCTTTGAATGAAAATGGTTTTGATGTTATGGAAGCAATATTTTATTGTTTGAGGTTACTTTTGTATCTGTCCCCATGGTTCTTCATTATACATAGGCTTAAACATTCACAATTAAGCATAAATGTGTCACATAAATCTAAGCTAATAATAATCATATTTGGCCTGTCATTCGTTAACGTTTAGAATACTTTCCTTAAAATGATAATGTCAGCTTAGTTGCCCTGAGCTCCTCAATACTCATCACATTATGGATAGGTCATGTGTGGTGCTTGTAGATTGGTGTTCTCTCATATCCACTTCCAGTCCTTTTCCCATTCCACACAGCTCATTTTATGACGGAAATTTTAGTCAGACAAGTAAAATACACAATCGTTACCAATAATAACAGAAATATTACAACTGTTATTGTTGTAAAAGTGAGACATTTTCAAACATTGTTCTTTTAGAGCAGTGAGTGAAGGATTGTAGACTTTGATAAGTTCTCCCTAATCTTGTTAAAGTTGTCTAGTGATTATTTTAATACATTTAGAAATATCATCTTGTAATATTTGATTGAAACTGCCAAATATTTTCTTTTGTGGTTGCCTTTTTATTCTTTTTAAAGGCAACAAACTTGAAGCCTATTTCCTGGTCTTTCCTTTCCTTAGATTCAAAATTTCCTACAGTTTGTAAAGAATATTTACAAGGAGTTGCCCAACAATGCAGTAAGTATTATTTTTAGGTAGCAAGAACCTCAGTGTGATTTTCTATATTCATCCATCCATCCATGTCTCTATTCCTCCATCTACCCAACAGTGAGATTGAAAGTGTTCAAAGCAGCAGTTATATCAACACTTACTTTTTATGCTGAGACTTGGTACCTCTTTACAGAACATTTATGCAAATTAGAGCTCTTCCAAATGTCCTGCTAAAGGATTATATGCGAGTAGTCTCTTCGAGAACATTTGGGCAGTGAGAACATCTGCCAGTTTCGTTGTAACTAACAGGAAATTGAAAAAATTGTCCAAAGACTGCCATCTGATGAGCATAAAGTTTAAAGCATAAAGCATGTATTTATCTTTCTGTTTGTTTGCTTGTCAGCCTTATTTACTTATCTTTTTATTTGTTTAATATATATTTTTGTATACAATCATGAATATATAGTGATTCATGTCTTATCTCTTCATCAGAAACTGCACTTTGATGTGGTGACAGTAACAACAGCTGGGTACCTTCCACCTGAGACAGGATCAACAGGATCAGCATCTTCTCGTCCTGGCACACCGAGTGGCAAAACTCTTCCTTCAGGAAGTCCAGCTGCATCACTTGGAGAGGCAGGTAGTGGAAAAGGATCAGCATCGGTGAGCATTTAAAATTGCTTGTACATTTATACTTTTAATTATTGAAATATCTCTATGTGTGTCACAATTGATAGTCCCAATCTTTTAACAAATGTAGGTAATGCACAGCCTGTTCATCATCTTTAGATAGTTATGGACTTTATTGATTTTTGTTTTGACTTATTTATTATTTGTGTGTACAGAAAAAGTGCCATTTATTTGAATTTGCCCTAAACAGACATGCAATGAAACTGTTTAGATAATTTTGTAAATTTGTGTATGTAAATGTTATGATAATCTGATTTTCCAAATTATCATCTTTAATGTCATAGAGTTCCATTCCTAAAGCAACGCAATCATTGAAAGTTCTTGCAGAATTACCAATCATTGTTGTGCTGATGTATCAGGTATGTTATTTGTGATTGGTTATGCATAAAAGTTTTGATCTGTTTTAGACTGAAAGTAGTTAAAGTTACTGCAAATGACAATTTAGATCATGGTGAGGTGTTTTTATGAATATATTACAGTTACATAAATTAGCATATGTTCTTGTTAGCTGAGCATGCATTTGTTTAAACAGATATTAGATGACGTTTCAGACAGCAACAGTGTGTGGTCTTGTTTGAAGACTCTATATAGAACTTGCCATATCTTAGAAATACTTTTTTCTTAGATTTCCTTGCAATGATCATTAACCCATTATGTTGCTGCAGTATCTAAAATGGTAGTAGATGCATTGCAATCTTTGCACTAAAATGACGCTAAGGGAGATTGTAAAATTTTTAACTAATATAACAGCATGAACAAATAAAACTAAGAACTCTATTTTTATATTTTAAACAGTTATCAGATGTGGTATGCAACCATGAAATTTAGATAAATGAAAAGAAAAGAGGTTGAATGAGTCTGAAAGTGTTAGACATGGGTGAAGGAAATAAAAATTTCTATATGACCTTGAGAAAGACAAGTAGAGAAATGCATGGACTCTAGACCACTGCTTACAATCAGCACTGATGTGACAGACAGACATGGCGAGAGAACTGCCGAAGCCCTATTCATCCAAATTGCATATTAAGATGCAGAAGAAAATGCTCATGCTGCTTTGAACTGAACTGACTCATGGTAGATACCTGAGTACTTTAAGTTTATTGATATTGTATTCATTGGTCTTATAGGTATACAAACAAAATGTTCACACAACCATCGGTGAATTTATTCCTTTGGTTATGACCACAATCACATTGCAACCAACCGCATCTGCACGGTAAGTGGCATGCATTGCTTATCGTTAAAGTACAAATCTGAATAGTGTTCTTTCCATGCCTTCAAAGTCTACTTCTGACTCACTGCCATCACAGGTTTAGCTTAAAATGATATCAACGTGAAATAGTTTGTTAGTAGCATTTTGGTTGAATTTCATGCAACAAGGATCGCCACAAGCCAAATCAAATGAAGGGCCATTAACTGCTTGGTTTCTGCTCTTTGCTGTGCATTAGGTATTTTGATACCTGGTAACCTGTTGTAGCAGCTTCTATGTGACCATACTCTGCTAATGACCCTCTACTTTATGTCCTCTTTCTTGTCTTAGACTGCTCTTTTTTAAGTAATTAAAAGAGAGTTGTATATGTACAAAACAAGGTTACATTACCAAAATGCCACCAAAGGGAAACTGTTTTGTATACAGTATGCATATCTACATGACCTTGGAGAGACAAAACTGTTTAGAGATTTGGAAAACTGCGCCAAATTTTGCCTTTGTTCTTCGTTCAGAAATTGAATATTTGAAGATTTTTGCTATGCTACAAAACATTTATCTTAAAAAAATTGTCTGCCGCTGGTCACATAGATATGTCAGAATACATTTTTATGCTGATAGTTTAAAACCGAAACGTGACTGGTAAGAAACCAATGAACAAAAATATGAATGTCGGATAAGGAGTTAAATTTAAAACAGAATCAGAGAGTAATTTGTTTAGTAAGAAACGACTAGTACAGGATCTATAATGGAAGAACGCAAAGGTTTGGTTTTCCTCTTTCATATAAACTGCCTCCAAAAAGCGAAGACACAATACGGGCTCAATTTGGCACTGACTTACAAAGTCATTATTGTAGTTGACTGCCCAAGACGGACTGGCCAGCAGATGGTAACCAATAATAGAGTCACATTGGTTAGGTGCAAGCAAAGTCTTACATGCATGCTAAGGTTGGTCGTCAATGATGGCAAACATTCCGTTTGCATTTCTTGGAACAGTTATTATGATTCTATTATTTATTAAGGGAAGGCAAGCATGATAATTTCGTTGAGAGAGATTTTTCTTCATAATATGTTTGTTCTGGTTCCTCTAAAGGCGATCTGCTACCTTCAATAAAGAAGTCTACGTTGACTTTGCTGCAGCTCAAATCAAGACTTTATCTTTTGTTGCTTATATGGCACGCTACTTCCCAGATGTCGTGGCCCAGTGTTCATCAAATATGGTTGGTGGAATGCTGGCCTTATTCAGGTATTGCCCTCAGGTAAGTAAAAACTATTTTCACTAAAAACGTGGTCTAAAAACGTGATTATTGAAGTGGAGCAACTCTCGTCATCGTCTTTTAAATGTATTAAGTTTTCATGTTATTATTAGTTGTATGGCCAACCATGACATCGCTACTGTACCAATAATAGTTTCTAGACTATTTGTTTAAAGATTTGTTTTTATCTCTAAATCTAAAGGTTTCATGATTTTTGTTAATTTCGTTTATGGCTCATGCTTTTGAATCACTTACAGTTTTCGTGGAATGCCATTTACGAATTCTACATATAGAATGTAATAATTTAATCTAAGATTAATCCTTTTGGAGAGAAGAAGTATGCAATGCATTTTTACACAATTTCTGACAAGTGATAGTCACTAACAAGATCGTTTACTTGTTAATTAATCAATGTAGTGTCATTCTCTGCTTTATTAGGAGAGGGGCATTTCTTCATGACTTTGATTGTTTTATTTAATCCAGGAAGTGGCTTTTTTGCGTAAAGAACTGTTAGTTGCTGCCAGACATATACTTGCCACAGATTTAAGGACAAGTGAGTATTTGCATGAAATAAGGTATGATTGTGACCACTGGAGTTTCAACCTGGGTCCCAAGACTGCAAATAGGCCACCTTTCTTACTAAGCTAAACAGCTCAATAGGGAAGGTCAAAACATTTTATCATTCAAACCTGATCATCCATTCATATTA
The DNA here is from genome assembly GCA_024741275.1 of Chironex yamaguchii. Classification (NCBI taxonomy): domain Eukaryota; kingdom Metazoa; phylum Cnidaria; class Cubozoa; order Chirodropida; family Chirodropidae; genus Chironex; species Chironex yamaguchii. The sequence goes on along the minus strand of JANTCA010003790.1, from coordinate 2,096 downwards.
CTGGATTTCTGTCCAATAATACGGATTGGTTACTAATACCAGGAAAATGTTTGAGGATCACGCGATAAGTTTTGTTGGTTTTGCCCGTTTTGGCATAAGTGATCAATATCTGCTAATTTGAGTTTTATCAGTGTTTCGCTTAGATTTTAAATAAACACAAAGATTTCAATTGACAACACATCTTGGCTTTTTATTTGAAATGATCGAGTTCTGATAGCCACACTACTACTTTTCACGTTATTATTAAAATATTTCACAACAGGAATTGCATCACAAACAAGATTAGGTCAAAGAAAATAGCATCGAGATGCCAATGATATATGTCACACCAAACAGAAATTGAAAAGGTTTCTTCATATAGAGGAGGGACTCAAAATAGCCGAAATTCTGTTTTGTTATTTGCTACATTTAATACTTTGGAGGAAAAATGCTAATAGTGTAGAAACATTATTAGCACAACCCCGCCGCCTCTGATTTTAAGTCTGCTCATTTCGATTTACAATTTATGTTCGGTTTTGATATTAATGTTACCATTACAAACTTTATCATTTCTAGAAACTGAAGCCTGCATTTCTAGGGTTCAGATTGTTGTTAGTTGTCTCAGTCTTATTATTAGAAGGCAGCATTTCGTCTTTCATCTTGTGTTAGGTTGATAGGCAAATTTAAAATTCCGTGGGCTACAAACAAATTTTTTGCGTCATTTTTGTAGTGATAAAATCATTGTTGAGTATAATGTTTGTACTCTTACTACTTTGAAATTTGACAAATACATTTTATCACAATATGTCAGCCACTCCTCGATAAGGCATACACCCGTATTTCAAATGACTTCCGTTGCTTTTTCCTTTCCTTTTTCGTTAGAGTGTATTTTGCATGGTGTAAGTTGTCTCAGAGACCCCAAATGATGTTCTCTTGTATTTTGTTCTCATTTTGAATTTCCCAACACAGAGTTTGTGCCTCATATCGAGCAGCTCTTTGATGAGGATGTTTTGATTGGCTCTGGATGGACAGTGAATGAAGGTTTACGACCACTTGCATACAGCACCTTAGCAGATTTTGTGCATCATGTTCGGTCCATGTTGTCATTGGCCAACCTGGCCCCTGCAGTCCATCTGTTTTCAAAGAATGTACACGATGAATCCCTTCCAATCAGCATCCAGCGAATGTCGTGCAAGGTTAGTATCTTGTCGCTAAACAGAACGCTCTCATCAATCTGGCATGATCGTCTTATTTTGTTGTTGAGTTTCGTTCCGATCTCCTCAATGAAAACTAAATACATTCGGAGTAGCAGACCCAAATAGCTCAGAGTAATTTCCTGTATTGTCTTAATTTATTCAACTTTACTCAACGTCTAGCTATTTCGTAAGTGTGTGCACAGGAAATAAATTTTCGCCTGTAAATGTTTGATTTATCTTGCTATCAGACAGACAGACAAACAGACAGACAAACAAACAACTACCCAAATCACTGCCCAAAACACGAGTTCCTTAAAGGAGGTAAGTAGATACTTATTAAGTGTATTTAATTGTTTTCTTAATTTTTTTCAGCTTTTGTTAAATCTCGTGGAGTGTATTCGACAGAGAAGTGACGAATCTGGTGTAGTATGTTTCAGTTTATTATGAATTTTAACTTCTCTTCCTTTATTTTCTTTTTTTCCTTTATTACTCTTGTCTTTTTATAGTCGTAACCTGCCCTATCACAAAAGTAATTATTGGTACCTCGTGTAACTTGGTGGCTGGAGAGAATACCCTCAATGCCAGCCTCTCTTTGAAAATGGCAATGGCAACAGATGTTTTACCATCTAAATACGTAATGCTAGTCAGTCAAATGTCCAGATCAAGCTCATTTTTGTGCTGTCAAGAGGACTGAAAGTAATACGATTAACTTACTATTTTCTTATGCTAAAATATGGGCTCATTCGTATTGATAAATCATTTTAGAATTATAGGGGAAGGATTAATAGTAAACCGATAATCGCCTTGAAAATTTGCGACATTACGCTAAAATCATACTTAAAAGCTGCCAAAACATGCGATTCTGCCATAGGCCAACATTTACTAGAAAATTCGGAATGCGCCAAAATGTATAAGGACGAG
>JANTCA010003789.1:0-31134 GCA_024741275.1 Chironex yamaguchii | reverse complement strand
ATGAGTCACGAGATTCTATATTTAGACATGATGTAATTCTGAACTTAGATATGACATATGTTACATAAATAGATGTAAATAAATAATGACTCATGATGACTAAGCAAAATCCATATGAAATAAATATACGTGAGATTGTAATCAAAGTCAGTTTTTTTGAGTGGAGAAACGTTCGAAACAAATATTGTTTCAGAGAATATCATGGAATAACATTACGACATTGGAATTAAGATAAGACAAGAATCGTGAGAATCAAGGACATGTGTTTATTCTGAGATGTATGTCTTCGACTAATCCATGAACTCAATAAGAGAAGACCAGCGGGTGGACAAGTCAAAGGATTTGTCTGTTTCTTGCGAAACAGATGAAGGCAAGGTAGAGTGCCTTTCTGCTCCCTGCACTTTTCTTGGAGCTGTGACAGGGAGAATACCATGTCGATGGACTATCTCACAGCTCTGAATCTGCACTGAGACTCAGGGTAAACTCTCTTGGCAAGAATCTGCAGTCCGGTCAGGATGCCTCTGGCAAAGAGCTTTACTACAGTGCTGAGGAGAGAGATGCAAGGATAGTATTAGCAGTCATTTCGGTCGTCCTTGTTTTTGTAGAGGGCGATGATATTTGCATCTCTCTTATTCTGGGACACCGGTCCTAGCCGCCAGCACTGGCGCAGGAGTTTATAGAGCTCATTGATGAGATTCCTCTTGCCACACTTGAGAACTTCAGCGGGGATGCCGTCACTGCCTGGAGCTTTTCCAGAGGAGTGTACGTCCAGTGCTTTGTTGACGTCTTCCACAGTAGGCTCGCTGTCTAGTTCGTCCACGGTTGGCAGGGTCTCTACAGCATTCAGAGCTTCTGTGGTGACTGTTTTCTGGAGTGCAACTTAGAGTAGTGCTCCACCCAGGAGTTCATCTGCTGTTCACGGTCTTTGATGGTCTCCCCAGTTGCTGACTCCATGGGGGCCATCTACTTTTGTGAGGGTCTATTTCCTCCTTAATTCTGTCGTACATGCCACTGATGTTTGCTACACTGGTAGTGATCTGTATGGAGGAGCACATCTGAAGCCAGAAGTCATTGGTGCAGTGCCCAAATGTCTGTTGTACTTTGTTGTGGGCATCGTGGAGTGATTGAACGTTCCTTTCTGATAGTGTGGTCTAGTATGCTGAGAACGTGCGCCCCTTTTCTTCAATGAGAGGTAGTAATTCCACTGAGTGAGCTTCGAACCAGTCAGGTGACTTGACCATCTTCTTACCGAAGGTTGACATTGAAGCATGGCAGATCGTTTCACTGAGCTGTAATCATCTTTTACTGGCATTTCCATCTGCTGGTCCGGGAAGGGCTCCTTCCAACGTTCGTGTGAACTCCTCCACCTTGTCTTGATCACGAGTCTGCCTGGTGTCCATGCAAAGCTTGTCGCCTTTCTTTGACCTGTGTATCTTGTGCACTTGGATCTCAATCTTACCACCTACAAGAGAGTGGTCTGTGTCGCATTCGGCACTTTGGTAGCTGAGGGTAAGCTTGACACAGCCTAGGTCGAGCTGGTACCAATGCTTGGACCTGAGATGTCTCCAGGACACCTTGTGCTGTGGCTCGGTGCAGAAGAAGTTGTTTGTTATGCAATAGTCATAATGGCAGACGTATTCCAGCAAGCACTGCCTATTTGTGTTCATCCTGCCCACCCAAACTGAACCAGACAGGATGGCCTGTGTTCGGCACCAACACCGGAGTTGAGATCTCCGAGAAGAAAGATCTGCTCTTGTTTAGGTATAGCCACGACCAGAGTGCTGAGATCTTTGTAGAACTTGTCCTTGGCTTCTGCTGAGGATGTCAACATTGGTGAGTAGACTCTGATGAAGATGACCTGGCCTACTGCTATTTGAAGCTGAACTATGATCATCCTTTTAGTTCCTTCTATGGGCGATGTGGTGGAACCCAGCAGCCTGTTCCTGCTGGCGAAGCTAGCACCATGTTCTTTTCCCCTCTGCCTCATGCACCCATTGAAGAAGGCGGACTGTGCCAAGACAGCACCTAACTTGCTGAGTGCTGCCCACCTTGAGATGGACAGTAGCTGTCCAGTGAAGTCCCAGGATTTCTCCCACCGTAGGAAGCAGTCCTCTGGCGCCTTACGGTACACTGCCGCTTCCCGTGCTGTTTCGGCACTGTGAAGGCTGGAGTGGCCTCTCAGGCACAAAGCCTGGGCTGGTGATATGGAGAACCCACTGTAGCCAATGCATTGGTTGTCAGAGGCTGCTTGAGCACGCATGCCATGGGAGCATTTTATGGATAGTGGGAGCTCATCCCCGCTACCAATCCTGGCTTTGACCACCTTGGAACCGATTTGACCCGTACTCGCTTGCAAAAAGCATAAATTACATTGCCCGCTATCAGGACCTTTAAAAAAAGTAAATTCATTTCTCTTTAGATACAAAGAGTTTTACTTGACATTTCTGAAATTGCTCCATTAATTATGGCATATGTCATCTGATCACGGTTCGCTCGGCTTATTTATCTCTGCTTATCAGAGTATTGAAATATTGAGGTACACTTGGCTACCAATCATTTCTCCTGATATGTCCTCGGACAACGTCAACGCATCAGAATAGGACTTAAAATAGGAGGTCTACCTCTTTCTAAGTTAAAATTTCTTAAGACAGGAATACTAACAGCAGTTTCCGGTGCCTTGTTACGTTGACTGTGGAGAAAATTTCTTGTCCCTGTAAACTAACTCTGCCTTAAACGCATTGATAAGTGATTGGCCATAAAGACACAATTATTGTGCTAGTTGAGGAACCATCAAGTACTCGTTATCCAGGCGAGTATCTGTCAGGGCTTTTTCCTTCCATCGTCTTTGTTGAAGTGTAGAGTACAAGAGAGTTATGCCAGTTGTGCATAGTTGGGAATTTGTACGAGCTACATCCTTGCACGGGTTACCATTTTTGTATAATACCTTGTCAAATGGTAACACGAGATTTAGTTGCAAGCAACTCTCATCTAACCTACATGCCTAAATGTCTTTCCTTGTCGTCTAATTACGAATCTGTGAAGAGATGTCTCTACGTGCAAATTTGTACAGGAAGACGTCATTTTGCAATTTATCCCACTTTCTTGAATTTAGAATGTAGGCTCATGTAACACTTGTATCTGAAATCACACATTGATAAACAATAATATTTACAAATTGTCATGCTTTAAACCATTTTAAATGATTTTTGCTAATTACAGAAGGGACTATTTATGGACAGATATTAAAGTTGGAAAACCCATCCATATCTGTACTTCCTCTCCTATACGTAGTGGACTGATGACTGTCCTTGAATATGGACTGCTTTTGCTGTAGTCTACGATATCATTTCAAAGTTTGAATCGATTACATACTCCTTTTTATAGTCAGTATGAATCTCAACATGATACGTAAATAACATGATTTAGGAAGACCATGACATGACTTTGCTAAGAAGAAGAAGGACATTAAATGGAGTATCAATAGACAGTTTTCTCTTAGTAACTCTTCAATTATAATAGTTAACAGACTTCAACTGAAAACAACGAATATTGTCGTAGACAAAGTGTTAACAAAACTTGAAAACATTTTAAACAATTTGTTAGATTCAACAGCAAATAAACAGCAGATTCGTTCATAAAGTAAAACAATGCTGGTCATAATTGGTATTAGGAAAGGACAAAGTAGAGTTTCTTTGTTGAATTGCTGACCTTCAGTGCATAGAAGTATATTACACTGTCCCTGAAAACTGGGACCACTGGAGGAAAAATGGAGATTTTAAAAACACAACTTAGTTCATTCTGTAATGTCATCATCAGCTCCTTTGTTCAGTGAACCATTCTACTGAATTGCAAAGCAACTATGGTGTTGTCTTTAATTTCAATCAACCTTTGCAAAGAAGTGGAGTTCTTCAAGCTGGATTAGTACGCAGTTTCTTATGCTAGGAATCAACAAGGTTGTGCCAAGGATCACTTAATGGTAAGCTGATATCAAGACCCTTGTGGTCAGTGGTTATGTCTTCTACACTTACTGCACCAGCACGAACCAAGTAGTTTCATATAACTTTTCCGGACCTCATATTATGCCTAAAATGCCTCCCCTCTTCAGTCCTATGCTCTACGATAGAAAATCTTTGGAAAGATCGCAGTGCAAGACTATTCACTATAAGTTTATGGTCACCCCGAGGTGGTCACCCAATTTGGTCAGCCGAGGTGGTAGCCATTAAAAATGTCAATACACTGAGGGACTGAAGCTTTTAGGGAGCCTAGTCTTGATACGTCTTTAACCAGTTTACACTTTTGGTCATGGATTATATTAGATTTAAATCTATACACTGGTAAACATGATACATGACACGATTTTGTGACGTAACAGACTCAGGATGAACGGAAACATGTGTATGTGACCTAAAATCACGATCCAAAGTCACAGATGTAAAACAGGGTTCAAAGGATACTCCCAAAATGGCTTGTATAATGGCAGATGAGGCAATTACCGATTCTAATTCCAATACTCTTAGTGTGCAAGATTAAAGGTCTTCATTTACAAGTTTCTATTTTCATAGAAATTTCATGTACAGAATACTAAAGCCTCTCTAAAGACTGAATTTTGTGACAAGACAGATGGAGTTTAATATCTTGGAGTTTAATAATTTTGATAAATGTCGTAGTGATTATGAGGTTGCACTGATCAAAAATGTGGTTTATGTAAACCTCTGTAAATCCGCTAGAATCAAATTAGCCTTGAGAAGCCGAAAGTTGATTTTCGATTTCAAATCAATGACAGTATTAATTTGTGGCGTCGAATAAGGGGTTTATTCTTATGCGTTATCCATTGTGCAAGACCTGATTGCGGCAATTGTCATAGATGATTGTAAATAAATGAAAACTAAAGTTCTAGAACACTTTTCCTTGTAGTAACCCACGATTCATTGTAACAGTGTGATTCACAGTAGAATTTAGAAGTTAATCCGAAGTAAAGTTATGATTGTGATGACCTGAGAAACAGGACATTGGTCTCACGACTGCAATTCTGACGTTTTTCAAAGAATTGAAATTTTCAAAATGCCTTTGTGAAAATACGTTGATCTTCAACGATGATTGAATAATTCAGTGGCAAATTATTTTTAAATTACGGTGCTAATGTTTAAATGGCTTTAATCGTGCTTTTATATGCGCATCTATCTATCGCGCTTCCGTTTCCTGAAAGAACTTGGATATCATGGCGTCCAAAAGTTCATGCTACAGAACCCTTTGCAGCATTCATTGATCTTCATCTCCATTGTTTTATCGATGTTCTTGATCTAGCTCCTCCGTCTTCTGCTCCCGCTTCTTTTTCCAGGTCCCTTCAACTTTTCCTTCTTTTGCCATAATCTTGTTTTGGAGCATTACATGCCTTATTACATCTCCATAGTAGGTAATCTTCCTTATCTTATCATCCTCAACAGGACCTTTTTCAGACTCATATCAGTCAAGACCTCAGAGTTGGTTTAAATTGTCTTCCATGATGTTTTTTCTATTCTACTATAAATCCATATTTCCATATGAAATCCATATGTGCGTCATTCTTCTCTCTTAGGGTAGCTGTTAGAGATCAAGTTTCGCGGCCATATGTGATTATTGGCCATAAATAACATCAGACCAATCTCATTCACGGCTGGGCATTCAAAATTTAGCTTTAACTACTTGATTGATCATCTCGGTTAATGCTACACCTCTGTAAGACCAATTCCATCCATCTTTTGAGAGCATTCTAGGGAAACAAGTAATTTGCATCAGTCAGAAACCTCTATATTTCAAAGGTCTTACGAACTTTTGTCTTATCTGAAAATATGCTGAATGTTATCTGTAACCAACGTACTGCAACAGCACAGAAATTACAGTTTGTTCCCTAAGCAACTGCACAGTTTTATTAGGGTATGTTTTGTTGATGATTGCTCTTTTCAAATCTTGTTGTCTGATGTACAAATTATCTTTGAGAATGCATTAAAGTCTCTAGACATAAGAAAGTCTTTTGATGTTTGCTTAGACAGACAACATCCTTTTATATTTACCATCTGCCCTTATAAAATCGATTGAAAATTTCTTTTTGATTTGTCAATATCTGATTTCTACAAATCTCTAATGAAATCTTTAAAAATTAAGTCGATTTTTGCAATACTTTCTTTCTTATCTTCCCTGACCATAAACGGATTTGTTTACGTTATAAAAGCAATCCTTTTGGGGTTCTGTGTATACTATAATAAAGACAATACATCCCGACATCGGAGAGAATTTTCCCCTTCGAACACACCTGTCTTTTAAGTAGCTTAAATGCATGTAGTAATCTTGTTATCACTCTTAAGAACGTCTCAGCCAGAATATTTGAGAAACGTGATGCTAGAGTATTTGTATTATCAGCAAGGTGTCTGCCTACTCACTGAACACGTCTGTGGTCACGTCGTCTTCAAATAAGACCTGTAATCTGCATCACGGTGTATGATTTCGATACATCTTTTAGAATCAAACCATTAACGACTACTTGGAACTGGTATTTATCAAAATCCCAGCTGTGATATCATATGCCGTACTGAAACAATATTAGGCCCCAAAGAGTACTTGCTTCCCTTGAAGAACCACCAACTTACAGGAACACAAATAAAGTGGCAAGAATCATCTGACTTCTTCTTGTTTTCAATCGAGTTATGAAAGAGACAATCTATTGTTAGCCTGTCCTATTATCTTAATCTTTTAATATCTCATTTTTCGGTTTAGAGACTAGGGAGGATTACATCAGGGCAAGGACGGTTAATATATAACACTGCAGGTGTATGAGGTTGACTGCTCATGTCAAGAACTAGTGTCCTCTTTTTCTGGTAACCGACAGCAGGCTTTTAAATCTAATTAGATATTAGTTTAAATTTCTATATAATACAATTTTCCCTAGAAGGAGAAGTCACACGCGAAGACGATTAATGGCAAGCACGTATGCTCTTTTCTTCTTTCGCTTTTGTCAGCAAATACACATTTTCGAAATTTATTCTTAAACGATGTTATTGTAACTGTCTTGCTGAGATGAAGCCAATGTCTTCTTTGTGTAGTTGAAATATTGTGGTTAAAAATTACCACCTACAAACAGTTTTACCTATTTAGAATATTTGTTGTGTGAAGAGGTTTAGAATGCAATGCAAAGAATTTAGACTCCATCCTGCTGATCCTCTGTATACATCTGACATAATGCATAACACACAATATTCGGTGTACTAATTTAAGTGCTTACTCTTTAAAATTGTCTTTGAGCTATAACGTGGAAAGGACTTTTACCTTCAAAAAGAAATTGGACCATACTAGAAGCCTTCAGACCTGGGAAAGACTTAAGACAGTGTGTCAGTTTGAGAGTTATAGAGAGGTTTTGGAGAGCATAGAGCTTTTTCGTAGTAACCATTGCTATCAGGTTCCTTCTTGTTTGAGATTGCAGTTTATGTACGTGCAGCAGTTATGGGCTAAACAAACTTTTGGGAACGGTCCCTTCAGACTGGTAAGATAGGCTCCTAGCAATAGTTTCGAAACACAAATACTTGCAATTTGTCGGATATCAGCACTAAAGAATCATGCAATAGGACATGAGAATCCTTTGCCAGACTGTCCGACAGAATGCTTGAAAATTAAATTCCAGTACAAGGTCTTAACAGTACGGAGATCTGCTGCCTTCCATCATAAAGCCAACAAACTCTTTACATAAACAGGTTAAAAGAAAAAAATTATGAAAATTAATCGCCAAACAATCGCCAAACTAAATGCCTTCTTCCAGGTTGAAAAAGTACCAAGACAGTCTCCCTGAAACTGCCTCGTGTGCTGACAGAAAGGTAAAAGACATCATAAAGTCTTACTCCTTGCAAATAATGGTACATTAAGTAATTAAAGCACTGCGTTATGTGTTGAACTATCCGATTTACGCCAATTATCTCTATCTTTCAATTGTATTATAATTACATGGTCAGTGTGAGAATGAGGTTGTAAATAGACTATAAATATGTGTTCTTTGATTGACGCAGCCGTTTTGTATGTGCTCGTACTACTTGGTGTGTAAAGGATGTTCTTTGACTAATCGAAGAGAAAACTGACACCCTATTTATGTCGAAAAAAGGACGGATGTAGAAACAATCATTCGTGACTCTGGAGTGACATGACATGCTTAGATCCCGCAAGCAATATTTCCAGTGTGGATAATTTGAATATATGGCTAAAGAGTGTGGCAGTGGTCCCAACAGGCGCTCACAACAGTTGGAAAAATTTACAACCCTGTATGATCCTTCATTTTCCAAAACGCATGCCTTCATAGCAACTATGTTTCATACAGATGGAACATCAAGTAATAAGGAGTCCTGGCATATAAATTCTGAAGTATCGCAGCACTTGTGTTGCAGTAAAGAATCATATCTTAGTTGTAAGCGATTCCACGTTTGATGAGAAAGTAAGACTTGTAAGTGATGAAATTGTGTTTGGAGTAGGAATTGGCATTGTAGAATGGTATGATGTACAGCTAAAAGAAGGACGTTTTAAGTAAGCGTGAAAGTACTAGTCGAGTCGTATCAGGCAAGATATCTGAAGGGAAAAACTTATACAAACTTTACAGGCATGGGGTAATTCTGACTGAGACTGTAACAATGACAGAAAAAGTTACACCCATTGATCAAAGACTTGGGCATATCTCTCCTGGAAAGATTGGGAAAATGAGTATGTTAGGTGGTGTTTGTGACCTTAATGTGTGTAAAGAGGATCAGGCCAGTGTTTGTGAGAGATGCCTGGTAGGTAAGCAAAATCGGAAGCCATTTTCAAAAGTTGGGTACCAAGAGCAATCGAAGTTTTAAGAGCTGATTCGCAGTGATGCTTGTGGAGCAATGCAGCATGCCTCGTTAAGTGGAAGTTGGAATTTGTCATGTTTATACGTTTTATGTTGGTGCATTTTATGCATAGGACATTAGACATGCTTAATTACTTTAAGAAAGTTTTGTAAACAGGCCGTAAAGTCAAAGGTCTACTTTGTCACAACATCGGTGAATATATCATTGAGAAAATGGCTACATAAAGGCATTTATCACCAGTTTTCTGTTCCTTTTACCCCACAAAATATGGTGCAACTGAAAAGCAAAAACAGAGCTGTTGTAGAATTTGCATGTGCTATGTTACACTTTGCTAGACTGTTGTACTTCAGGGAAAAAGCTGTGAACAGCAGTTTCTTTATTAAATGTAACCAAAGATTATAGAATGGAGGTTGGATACGAAACTCTAGGAAGAAAACACTATGTTAAGGATTTCCAGAGTACTATTATAATTTGTTGTCAGGCATCAGAAAGAGAGGAGTACACAGATAAAAGCTGTTACAGTCATGGTTGTAAATTGTTGCATGGTGTGTTGTATGTTAGAGAAAATAAACCCATCTTGTTGGTAATTCAGGTATATTATTATAATTTAGTTCACAACGACTTCACATGATGCGACCCTCGACAACAAATACGAACAAACAGACAATGTCACAAGAACATGAGTTACACAAATTTGTTAATCTGAAAAGCATTCCCAAGATTTTACAACATTATACAACATACCAAAGCAAGTTAAGGTACTCACTTTTGAGTTTCTACACAAAATGAGCACGTTCTATCAGAAACAAAGCCAGTTTCTGCAGAAAAACCTAAACGGAATAACTAAGCATCTTCATCAAATTATGAATCAAATGACCTATGTAATATTATTTAGGGCTTTGAATGCATTTTATATCAATGACCATTACTATTACCACATTTTGAGTCACGTATTTTACAAGTCCAACAAAGATGACCTATGTTCCCCACGAACAAATCAAGACAATTTTACCATTACCGGATTTCCTATTTCAACACAACAACGCAAAGCATAGACTTGCTTAACCTCATACATACACTATACGAAACTAAAAAACACGGCATAAACATCACAATGAAACTTATCGAGTCCAGGTGGATTACCCAGTCTGAAGAATTTTCTGACCAGTCGGTGATGTTTGGGTCACATTTTGCTAACAAAATAAATTTAGCATAAACTCCTACAAACCAGTCTGTTGCTGCTGATCGTTACATTTCTTGCTAAAGTTATCCTTGAAAAATCTTTTGTGATGGAAGCTCAAACTGGAGATCAGAAAATAAACTTTTTAGCTTCTCATTGAGCAAAAGAAAATAAGAATAGTGGCGATAAACAACCAATATTCTAGTTAAATGGTTAATTCAAATTTTAAACAAATAAAACCTCTCTCAAGACACCAAATATTACTCTCCCGGCAATGGACAAGCCGTTTTCAAAGCTGTTCTGTGAATTAAATCAAGCAAAACTTGAGCCTGAATTAAGATGTGCTATTGAACTTTTGATTTTTTGCTGCTGGTATCTGCAGTAATAGCAATTCATGAACTAGAAGTCAACCTTCCCTACAACTTGAAAATGTGCTCTCGGTTTATTAGGCAGCAAGCAGTCTACCGTTCAAATCTTTCCTATCCATTCTCTATTCCATAATCTTTGATGTAACTTTTACTACTTCTGTTCGGATGCAAGTACCAGATGAAGACTTTTATGGGACCAAGCCAAGCGTAAGCCATCTCCGGACTCTTGGATGTGACTGCTTAATTCAAGCACCGAAATAAAGCAGGACTAAATGAGAACCTATAAGTATTAAAATATTCTCTGGACTAAGATTAGCAACAGAAAAATTATTTGGATTTTTTCTTAAGATATGATAAGATAGGAAAAATTATGGTAATTCGTTAGGTATTTAGAGAGCTCGAGTTCAGTGGCCGTCAAAAATGCAAGATTGTAGATCAGTTTGGTATTGTTTCAGCAGATCGTTCTAATGAAAGGAATGAAGAAAGTAGTAAGGATGTAGTTTTGTGTGAAAAAGAAAGCAAGACGATGCACAGAGTTGACAGTAAGTCATGACGACATGGTTCAAGAACCAACTCGTTCGACTTAAGACTTTAAATCCCCCAGATCAATATGGAGTTGACTTGGACAGTGACATCATAGAGGATGTTCTTTCAGTGAGTGCTGCTATCAGTAGTGGAGAACCAGAAGGAAACATGTGAGGGTAAACAAAGTCAGAAATGGGGATCAGCAATGGCAAGTGAGCATGAATCACTGACTGAAAAAATGACATGGGAACTTGTAAAGTTGTCACAGCATCGTACAGCCGTTGGAAGCAAATGAGTGTACTGTACAATGTGAAACATGATGTAGATGGGTCTGGCAGACTTTATAAGGCCAAACTAGTTTATATTTGCAGCAACCAGGAGTGGATTATGATGAGACCTTTTCCCCCGTGACTAGGCGGACCTCTATCACGACAATTGTAGCCATTAGCATTGAATTAGATGTCCATGTACATCGGATGGATGTACAAGACTCCTTCCTTTAAGGCGAGGTACAGTACAGATTTGTATGAAACAGGCAAAGAGTTTTTCTTGAAAAAGGAAAGAGGACCATGTATGTCTATTAAAGAAAAGCCATTATGAGTAAAAACAGTGTGTTTGGACGATTTGCTCCTAGGTACAAGCAGTTTGAAGCTTCTTGAAAGCGATAAAAGCATCCTTATGGATAGGTTCAAAATGAAAGATCCTGGAAAGGAAAAGTTTTTCTCAGGAATAAAAATTAGTCGTGACAGAGGAGGGAAAAAGGCGTGGCTTTCTCAAGATGCCTATTAAAAAAACCTTTTAAGGAAGTTTGGGATCAAAGACTGCAAACCGGTCAGTACTCCAATTTAACAAGGAAATTAGCTAAAAATAAAGGAGAGTCAGTATGTACTAAGGACCATCAATCAGCAGTAGTTGACATAACAAATGCAGCGTGTGTACAACAAGACCAGATCTAGTTGTGGCATCAAACCCAGATAGTACGCACCAGCATTCTATCAGGCATATTTTGTGCTATCTAAAAGGCACTTTAGATCACAGTTTGACTTTCGAGACAAGTAGTGGCCGTAAGATCCTGCAGATCGGCTACTTTGACGCAGATTGGGAAGGTAGTTCTGACAGAAAGTTTCCGTCTGGTTATGTTTTTATGGTTAAAATTAGTCCAGTTTCTTGGGTTAGTAAGAAAGAAAGTACTACTGCTCTCTCAACTTCTAAGGCATAGTATGTTGCTGCAAGTGCTGCCACTCAAGAGGCCATTTTGCTTAGAAATTGAGAATCAGTCAACTTTGTCAGAGTCACTATATGATAAGAAGCAATATACTTTGTATACTTCAATAATCAAATGACATCTGTTTTGGCGAATTTGTTTCAAGTTGCATTTTTCATGCCACGGTAGCAATGCCAAAGAGGCTTTCATTTATAAATGGCGCTTAGTCTGACCTATGTAAGGAGCGTTGCAGCTTCTACATGTAAATTGGTAAGTAACATGTGACTGATTCACAAAATTGTAGTGCCATGGTATTAGTATAACTATAAAATAAAATCAATTTGTAACTTTACCGCCCTTTTGAAGAAGGGAACTGTCCAGCTGTGAATTATCGACCTACAAAGCCTTAGTCATGCGACAGAACATGTGACAACATGTGCCGTCATGCATGTTGGTATCCTATCCTTAAAAGAGAAAACAGACAAAATGCGTCGAATATGCTGGAAGGAAGACATAGAAACCTCTCTATAAAGTTTATTCTAATCATTGAAGATTTATTGTTATCAACTTGAAATTGAGCAAAGCATGACGTCTACAAACTAAACTCCTGGGCGTTCCAGCGATACTCTGCTTTCTTACATTATTTTACATTCAATCTTAAAATCTTATTAAAGCTCCTAATGACATCACATGTTGATCGTGGAAGACCATTTAACTGACGTACCCATTCCAAGCAAACTAGAGATAGAAATGACGAATGTAACGGTCTAATAACATTCATGGAACTTTCTGTTATTCTCTATGTAAGGTAAAGAGTAAGAAAATACTAGAAATAGGTTTGTACATCAGTGGCTTTAACTTTATGGTTAAGCACCAAATGATTTTTCCTGCTTTATCGCAATAAGAGGTAAGCCGCACAGATTGGAAATATGAACAGTATAATAAACACCTTATAGAGAGGTTTCTATGTCTCTATAGCCTACATTAATTTGTCTTTGTGTGATGACAGACATATTGTTGCCATTCAGAGACAGGCAGTTATTATTCCAATCACTTGTCATGTGATTTGCGGTAGAGATATGCTGACGAAATTCATATTCAAGTAATCCTGTTCTGTTATGTAACACTGATTACTCTTTACGACATTGTAATGCCACACTTCACTTCCAATACGATTAATCTCTCAATAAACCTTGAAATTGCTTGCCAAAAATGTACCAAGTCTTAATATTCTTCATCACCTTTAATCCTCTTAATGAGTCCTAAAGTGGTCAAATAGACAAATCTCATACTTTATATGTAATGGGTTACATGCCCAGAGAGGGTGAATTTGGTAAGCCTTATGTAAAACTTTTATTAGTCTATAATACTTTGAAGTGAAAAGCATATATTATTCATTTTCAAAAAGGCATCGTAGACGTGTACTTCTATGTAACCAGTACTACGTATCATAGAGGAAGAAAATACTTTCTTGAAGAGCGCATATGAACAACAAAGAGAAAACAAACGTTCAAGAATTCAGATTAAGAAGTTGGCCATGACTTGAAACTGAAATATTTTTATAATCGATCCTTCTTCTCTTGTTAAGCTACACAAAATGAAACGTCCCGCCTCGTTTCTAATAATCAGACGACAGGAGAAAGACCTCTTAATATATAATTTAGAAAAAGCTAAACTATCCAATATACGATTAGTTCTTTGATCCATAGCTCAGTTTACAAAGTTTAGGAGATTTAGCAATGCAAGAAGAACTTATATCTTTAAGCAAAGTAGGCTCTTTCTTGAATGTTACATCAGATGCAACCAAAAGAGTAATGAATCGTGCGAGTGAAGAGGAAGAAAAGTCAAGGATAATAAGCATTAACTACTAATTAGCTATTGTTTTAAATCAGACTTTTGAGATTACATTAACGCCTGAAAGACATGGTCTTTGACACCGTCAGTCTACGATGAACCCTGTAATTTGGTCACCATTTCAACGCATTAAATAATTACGGTCCACGGTTCTCTGTAAGAATTTGTGCCAATCCTTTACATGCACACATTCAACCTAAATTATTCTGTAGACACTCTAAAAGGTCAGAGTAACTTAAATTTCTGTAGTTAACAACGTCATTTTGTATTAAGAACATGCAAATTTTACTTCTTCAGTCATTTCAACAAACGTTTATGTAAGTGTAGAAAATCTTGGCTTCCCGAAGGAGATCAACATTCTTTCATTAAAGTTTGCCTGGATACCGTTTATATCTTCAAAGTAATGCGAAAAAATTTGCCTATTTTTTTTGAGAAACTTAAGTATAGGCTATTTTATTATTGTTATTACCAGCTATAGTATGTCAGCAGTTTGGCGACAAATAATTTGCCCAGACCAGATTTAATGCATCTATAACGACTGGCAAGAAGTTGTAACGGACATTTAAACTACAACAGCTGAGTAATTGTTAACAGGAGCGTTATCCCAACCTATAAACTAGACATTTTTGTATAGACATTGTTACCTTCTCTGGCCTGTGTCTGCAAAATGTGACTTAAGGGTGAGGAGCTGACAGCTCCTCATATCAGGAATCCATCCGCCAATTCTCAATTTACAATAACTTACTTGTGTGCTAGAAAGGTCACCCTCAACTCAGTTATCGTTTGAAATTGTGCCAAGACAGCTCTTAGCTATTAGATGTTTTAAGTAGATCTTCATTTCTCGGACTAAGTCAGATCATACGTCTCTCAAGCAAAGGTATTCAGTTGATAGATTGTACTCAAAAGAAGTTATAGTAAGGTCAAACTCTATTAACGCGACACGATTCTTGCATATCACAAATAAAGAGAAAGAAATACTTGAAGTTTTTTTGCAGAAGTATTTATGCCACGGGTGCTGATTCATTAACAAGAGAGGACTGTCACGTACATGCTGTAAACATTGATGACGCATTTGAAAAGCATTTTGGGTTACTATTATTGCTTTCGTCCACATTAACATAAGTTTGGTTTCGGAAATGTCTATCACATCATTAAGGACTGCAATTACACATATTTTGGACTCAATGAAATAAAAGGAGGAGGAAGAACACCTGAAAAGAGGTTTTCCAATTATAGCACATAAACATTAACTTTGAGCATGTTTTCTAAGCCCACGTAATTATTTCATGGGGTCTCTAAGTGTGTACAGACGGTATGTCCAAACTTTTATTTAACATGTGCGCCAATATCAACCATTGCGAGGATAATTGCGCATATTTTCCTGTTAATTCAAGTTTGCTTTAGATTTGAAATAACGTTTTGCATGTTACATACCATCACTTAAGGCCTTTTGATCTTTTTGTACCTACCTCAACAACAAACGGGGTTGGGCTAGTTAATTGCAGTTCAGGCTAGTTGAATGAGATACCAGAGTCCGATTTGTTGATTGTTGACCATTGCTTTCTCACTTGGCAGTAATCTGTTTCAAGAGTCTGCTCCTCCTGTTCAGCTTATAGCAAGCCTTGTCCACCTTCCGTCTACTAGATGATCCTTGGGACCTACAACCTGCATCTTCTCAAAGTTAAAATCTTTTGCAGCGTGACTTGCTGGAATACATGTTTGATGTGTAATGAATGATTGCAGGATGCTCTGGCTAACGCCTCCTCACCTGGTTATGAAAGTAAGCGTCAAGAATGGATTTCGAACTCTGGTTGATTCGTTGACAACATTGAGTACAGACCGGGGCCTGATTTTAAAATTCTTGACATCCAGTCCGACAAACATACAAAGCTTTATTTTTACCCCAGATATCTCTTTATTCCGCCTTGGCTTGCTCCCACCAAATGCTCTGAGCATATGGTGAGAAAATTGGAAAAATTCTCTAGAGATGTAAACATTGACTTAATTTCACGTCATCTACTTTCAAAATGAACTGCCTTTGGCATGGTCATTGCAAAATTAGAAATTCTATTAATTAGAAAGGGATGACTATCAGTGTTCTTTCTGTGCAATAAAATCAAGGATAGATAGACATATGGAGAACAATTTAACATTGTGACACGTTTGTAACTCTATGTAACAATAAAAAGTTTCATCTAAAATGTGTATGTCTGCCATTGTGAATGCATATTGTCCATAGTGCCATAACAAAGAAACAAGCTGTAAACTTTAATGAAAACGTTCACATGGATTTACAACTTGGCGCCATATTGTTTCTAAAATAGAAATACGTGAATTACAACTTAAAAGATCCCCTTAGCACCAAGCTGGTGTTAAATAAGCGAGAGACGTACAAAGAGAGAAAGAAATACATCTGATTAAGCAAATGATTCTTTCTCCTGCAGTCAGGATCACAAGACCGGTTGGATATGTTAAGTCACGTCAAAATGTTGAAATAAAACAGGGAAAGTCTCTTTTAGAGTTTGCATGACAAGCGTTTTATTTTCTACTTTCACTTGGCGTGACAAGCTATCTCGGTTCCCTACTAAAACCAAGGAGATCCACTGCGAAGATTTGGTAAACAACAATGTTGAAGGTGATTGTCGATCACAGCATGATTTCCCAATAACTAGCTAACTCTACAAAAAAACACATCAACATCGTTGCTCATTATGAATTCTTTGTTGCTGAGGATCTATAAAAATCATTTCTCACAACTTCCTCTGCAGCTTCAGACCATAATATTATTATTTTGGAGATGCGTCATAAACATCATAAATAACAACGAATAATAGTATACTACGTGCAGAACAGTTTTAACTTGTGAATATTTATTGTTGTATATATTCAGTCGATGTAAACTGTTTACACAAAACACAATCTGAATGATCAGAGTTGCAAAATAATTACAGGAAAGAAAATTGAAAACTTGCGGCAAATTGTTCCACAATTATCAGATATCAGTCATATGTAGTTAGGCTACATCAACTCCCTTGTCAATACAGCTATTGTGGTATTATATATAAAAATGCCTATAGCTCACATGACGTAACGTAAGGGATTGACAGATGATTGTATTAGCAAAACATCAGGTAGTAACAGCGAAATCCCTATCTCAAAAAAGTTCACACATGCATGTTTACCAAATGTGCAAACATTTCAAGAAATAAAACACTTTTTAACGTTTTGAAATATTTATCTTCCTCAGAAACTACACACTCACTCTCATACGTTAAATATATAGATATAATACAAGATGTCGAAACAGCTTTCGTACGAATCAAGACGTTTTCGGCATATACTGATTGGGGATTGAATGGTCTAAATTTGTCAAGATAAGTTGACCGAGATTACACATAACCTTTCCACAACCTAAGGGCTGTCTTCCAAAGGCCATGATAAATAATTTATGAATGTAGTGTAGGCTTATGGCCTCGAAAACTTCTATGTAGGTTGCCAAATAAGCCCTTATCAATTACAACGTCTTATGACCATTACACTAAAGGAAGGCACACACGAGAAACTTTTACAGCAATCCTCCACCAACTTGGTTGCCCAACTTGGGAACAACTTACGGATTGTTGTAAAGTTGTCCGTGTGTATGCTATAGCAACATACAAAAAGTTGTTGGCAGAGCTGTTGTTCAGTTGCTTTCAAGTTGCTGAGGCCAAAGCGGAAGTGAGACCAGCCTCCTTTTCACCCATAAAGTTGCTGGAAAATTCCGCTCTCTGACCGAAATTTACCGGCAACTTGGCGGCAATTTTCAAATCTTGAAGAGATGGCGTTTTCTAGTAAGTCATCAAATGAATTTTATCAATACCGTGTCTTCCTACAGTTAGCAACTTTGTTCAAACGTTGAACTTCTCATACGCCGAACTAAATGAATCTATGAAGTGCATGAAACGGGTGATATCTGAATCAATTATGTACGGCAACCACCATTAAGTGCGACAAGAGCAATTTGGCGCGGCAGATCTTCTCGAAATCTCCCACTAAAGTGTGACTCGGTCGTCGAGCTGGTTATGTGCCAAACCAAATGCATAATTTAATTTTATTTATTTTCCCTCCCACAAACGCATAGCTGCTTGAATTAATCAAGCGCAGCACAATAAGTTCGACGTCTGAAATGACGTCGCTCCAAAGCCTCCAGAGTCCTTCTCAATTGCATTTAACTCGGCACACGAGTCATTCGACTTTTGAACGGGGTCTTGTGCGACTTGTTTTTTTCGCACAGTTTTCAACGACAGTACATCGGACGCATGCCAATCTGCAGGGGTTGTGTTGACTATAATGAAATTTCACATGTACAGCAAGAGGTGTCGCTCGTCTACTGCGTTTGTTTAGGGGAGTCCTAAGTTGATTCCATAGTATTTCATGTAGAAATACATTGCCATATTTCTGGGTTGTAGTCATGAAGTTTAGGGTATCCTACTGAAGTAAGGATATTAGAAAAAGGACCATTTTTCGTATTCAAAAGAGTACTAGCTTATGAGTAATTGGATTGCTTTTTCGTCGTTGGATTGCAGACCTTTTGAGCCGTGGATTCTTGTTCCAAAACAACTCCTCGGATGCCTCTCGACATCAAGCCTCAGCAAGCCATTGCGTTGAGTGCACTTTGCAGCGGAAACATCCCGTTGTGTAAATAAAGTGTCATTACTTGCAGAGTCGTTTATATAAAGCTCTTTGGCGCTGATGCACTCGATAAGAACCAGTCAGTCACAGAAAGAGCTTCGAATGTTTGCTTATGCTTTATCATAGCAGGAACACGCGTCTGTATTGAAGAGCACACATAAAGTCATAGACGTAAAAAGACCACATGTTTATTTCAAACCTTTTCTTTTAAAGGAAACATCAAGAACCATGTACATAAGTCAAAAAATATTTCCCGAAAAAACAATGGATTAAGTTCATACGAAGGCTTCTAAAGCATCACATCTAAGCACGAGAACAAACTAGGGTTCATACTCTTAAAATTTTAATGAAAGTGTTCCGAACAATGTAAATGAATATATACATGTAACAGGATTGTATCGAATCCAATAAACTCATCCACTTAACAGATATCTCCCTGCTTATTCTCTAAATATATCAAATTCCTATCTACCAAGAGCCTAGGTTTTTTTCACTGACCATTAGCTCTTAATCACATACAACAAAGCTAGCTGCAATGGCTTTATTTATTTACGTAACGGAAAGTTCACAAATTCGTTTTTCCACATCAAAGTAACACAAGAATAAGACGGCATGGAATTCTGACTAATATATTACTTGGTTTTGGCACTAAATTGTATGTACGTTTATACATTCATAAAGTAATTTGATGGTGGGCCCAATGACCCCGTGGCCAAAAATTTGTTGGCCACCTCTACGACATACTGCAACACTAGCTCTATTCCTTAATGACTATTCATGCTCAAACATGGAGGACTGATGCCAAATATGCTCCTTTTTTCATACGGCACATCAGCAAAACTTTTTAAAAAATTTCCTGATTTGCAACTACCACAAAACTTACTCAAAAGGATGGGGACTTTACAAATAAGCAGTATGAAACTACTGTAGACCATTGATACCGTTGATATAAAGTTGTAGTTAGCAGAGTATACAATACCGAATTGCAGTATCAGTAACCGTATAAAAACCTTGCATTAAATAGTTCGATAATTCCTATCAAATCTCAGGTTTGCCAGTACAGTAAAACACTCCTAATAGATAGTTTGTCCTACTAACAAGCAGAAGTGACCTTGTACCAAAACGATCCCTGAGAGACTAATCAAAGGGGGCATGAAGTATTATTTAAATCATTAGGAATATTCAGCTATGTTTTTGAAGGTAATATTTCAGAGAAGAATATTAGTCTATGCTACCATTACTCCGATGAGTCATACTTAAATTACCTCTAAAACTACTTTAAATAAATTCAATCTCTTCACCTTACGAAACATACTTATAAAAACACCTATCGTCAATGTTCCATTCCCAGTGCCCTTCCTGTACTGTTCTTCTATTCGTAAATTGTCTTCGTCACTTTCAATGTATGTCCTTGTCAAAATGACAGAGAATATCCATAGTTTGACAACCTTGAGGTGAACTCAGAAAACCTCCAAATTTACTCTTTAAAGTTGTCTGATCTTGTATTATGATGGCACAGTGGAGACGTTTGATTGGCTTCTTTGGCAAACAGGATGCCAGGCCTCTGGAGAAAAACTACATCTAAGCCAAGTCACTCCCTCATTGCACGACACCATCAAAATGCATTGTCAAACATATCGGACCACAGATATTTCAAATATACTCTCTGTTCGTATTTCTAATAATCTATAAGATTTACGGTAGTCAGCCTCGAAAAAGGCCACGTTAAGTCTGTAAGCACAACTTAGCGACAGATTGTATCTATCTGTGTAAGATTCTGATGACTTTGTTTAATAGCCGACTTTCCATGCCGTACGAATCCTGAAATGGAAAATAAAACATGAAATTTAGATTAAAGGCCGTTTCATGGCATAACTGCTGCAACATCTCTTATCTTTTGCAATTAAAAATAATTGACGATTCTTAGGCGTGCAAAGTTTATGAAAATTGTTATGAATCGTTAATACAATTATTTTAAGAGTTACTTTCGCTACAACTCAAGTCAAAATGCTATATCCATGGGTCGGAATAAGAATAGATAACTGACTCCAAAAGCAGGCCAGAAATTTAACCATACCTAAAGTTTATCATTTTAGATTTGAACAAAAAATAAAGAGGAGAGATCTTGAACCGAGTTGCCATAACGACACTTTGGTTTCGTGGACCTAAACCTTTCAACGTCTTCTTGCAAATCTGATGACTGCAAGTTCGATGTTCCACGGCATCTCCTCAATGCACCTATTGCGGTTATGTTCCACTCCTCACCATACACATATAGATGAAAGGAAAATTATTTGCCACTTACATTTGCAGAACTTGCATGTTTTTCTACAATACACGCCCATTGTGAATGGGTCAGAAATGCAATGTCCTCGTTCTTTCCATTCCTTGCAGAAGACACCCATAGTGACATCATCATAGCATCTGTTATCTGAAAAGACAATTTAATTTTTTCATTTTTAAATGAAAAAAGACACTACATAGCATCCCTTATTACGCCATTAAAAGCTTTAAAAAGCTTTAAAATTAACAAAAAAGCCCTAACTACCTGCCAAGAATACACACGTTACCACGCCGAAGTGGTGCCTTCCTAAAAAGCACGCTAAATTTCACCAAACAAGACGCAGATGCTGCAAGAGCTAGGGATTCAATAGGGCAGGGGTGGCCAACCAGTCAGAGACTAAGGGCCGTTTCTTTTACTGTGCTACTGCAAAGAGCCACATCATACACACCCACACACATGAACATCGCCCCATACACACTCAGATTTAATGCAATGTCACACACCAACATGATAATGGCAGACATTGACTCCTACAGTACTAAGACCACAGGCCAGTAATTTTCAACAATTAACAATGTGTGCTCTGTCTCACACACACAAACTCAGTTTAACCAAGTCCACAAACAGAAAGCCCCTTAAGAGCCGCATGAAACCAGCCAAAAAGCCGCATGCGGCTCGCGAGCCGCGGTTTGGCCAGGGTGGGAATAGGTATCGGGACGTTAAAGGAGGTCTGGCTTGGAAAAATGTCACATACTAAAGAGATAACAACATAATTCTGTTTCCACTGGCATTAATCTCTGGTTGCAATCGCAAGAAAACATCAGATCGGGTTCGTCTTGTAAAACATTTTATACAATTTGCCAAGCAATACCTGTGCAACGTCAATCCATTTACATGGTTATTACTGATTTAAATAAGAGATAAATTGGGTGATATTACTTACTGTTACAAAGTCCACATGTTTTGGGGCAAAATATCCTGATCTGGATTCCATTGACGCGGTCAATCTTGTGACACTCGGGTTTAAATCGGTTGCAGAATGTCGTTCCATAATGGTCTCTGCAAGCTATGAAAAGCAGAAAAACAAAAAATGACAAATTCATTTTTACTATATGCACAGTCGTAATACGCACTGCACTCCGTATTTATTTATGACTTCAGTATTATCATTGTTATTATTGTCTGTGAAATTAACTCTATACTTCCTAAGACTATTACTATTCAGTCCATCGTATTTGCAGAAAAGGAGTAATTTGCATTTAAATATGGGAATGAATAAGGTAGTACAGTCGCATTGAGGACAATAGCATTGGGATGGGGATCGTACCGTCAGTTTAAGGGGGAAAACACTGAAGTTGCTACTATATACATTTAGATGGCGTTATGATGGCATAATGCCCAGTGAGCGTGGATGGGATTGAAGATAAAAGGTAGGTCAGGAGGACGGGAACTGTTTCAAGTGAATTCCATCCCCTTAAGTTCTCGCCTTGATACGATTATTAGTCACGAATGTCGAAGGTGACCGGAAATAAGCTCTCTTGTGGAAAATGTTGATACCACAAACTCAATTGGAAATAAATGAACAGATATAAAGCTTTGATTTTTGAAGTTTGGTCATATCTGACAAATTGTTCCTGCTTATTGTAAAAGATAAGGGATGGTTTAAATTTCCTGTTTTCAAAACTAATGTTGGTAACGAGTATGTGAAGAGCATCTTTGTAAAACAAGGAAGGAACCACCAAAACTGTTTACTTCTAAGAACGAGAGGATATTCTCTGAGTCCACATACAAACAGGGAAAAGACAACTCTTCGCGTGACAAGACGACACTAGCTTTGATACAACCTTGCTAGCATGGAATTTTTCTAACAAAGGGACGATAAATGAAATTTGTTTATTTCATTCCAGGAAACCGCAAATAATTGAGCATCTATTTCAAGAAACAAAAACAAGAGGACATGAGCTCCTGAAGTGTGTTATTTCATCAATAAATACCAATGTTTATAACCAAAACCACGTTGTGGTCCACCTATATTGTCAACCTGAATACAGATCAGTAAACGGCCCTACATTATGAAGTCATGTCTGTGGCATACACAAACTCGCCCGGATTTCGGTGCATTCTAGTCTTCCCTGTAAACATCGATTATCTGAATCCCATCAGTTAATGTCTGACTATTTTTGCCAACCGCAATTACTGTTATGAAAAAGCCTTATCCAAACTGGGATCTCGTCTGTGAAATTTAATTTTTTCAATTTACATG
Organism: Chironex yamaguchii; assembly: GCA_024741275.1. Classification (NCBI taxonomy): domain Eukaryota; kingdom Metazoa; phylum Cnidaria; class Cubozoa; order Chirodropida; family Chirodropidae; genus Chironex; species Chironex yamaguchii. The sequence continues at coordinate 7,945 of JANTCA010003789.1, read as the reverse complement.
GAACACATTAACTCTATGTTGGCAAGTATAACTTTACAAATCACAACCACACCAGAGATAATTTCCAGGCCAAGAGAACCCACATGGCTATGTTCACGGTCGATGTTTTTAAGGAATGCTATTTAGCCAGATGTTGTATACTGAAAATGACTATTACTATTGCAGTCCAAAGGCAATTTGATTTCGAGGTGAGGTGACAATCATTAGGTGTGGTCTAAAGACCTCTGACCGATACATTGCATCAGATCTGTAAAACGGTAACGATAGTCTGCTATAGTGACACAAACCGAGACACAAACAGACCTGAACACACCCAATGTGATCAGTGAAGATGTACCACAGATTACATTAAATATGGAGTCAAGTCATAAACATACTTGCGTCAAAAGGGAACTATGAAATATGAAATCACAGTCGAGAAACGATTTTAAAATTTACTTTTATACCCTAGGAGTAGTGTCAAGGAGGTGTAGCCACAGATAAAATGGGAGAAAGGTGCGCTATCTTTCATATCAATACTTGCAAAGTGGGAATAAGCGATTGAGTGATGCCCGCAAACACTAACAGCTAACAATAAACTTAAATTATTAATTGTACACAACTGAAATGGCTTTGGCAATTAAGCCATCAGATGGAAATGATGCATAGATAATTGGACCATTAATGAGTTTTGGCTCTTGTAAAGCTATATATCAAGAGACAGTAGCACCAAATGTTTCTTCATTTAAAAACTCTGCAATGCTGTAAATGGAAGGGCTTCAGCTCAGTTCGATCTAGCAAGCTAATTCATGTATGAATCAATCCTATCCAATTTTAGTAAATGATGTTTGCATTGTTCATGTTCAGTCGAAACACATCCAATCCAGGGCTTTTTTAACTAACGTATTCAAGTGCGAATAATAATATATTTATTATTATTCGCACTTGAAACATTCGTGTTTCACTGAAGTTGAGCTCATTAAATACTGACGTAGATTGCGACATAACCGAGGCATCCAATCTCTTCAAGATAGGGTCTAAATATGTCTTAGTCTCTACAAAAAGTGTTGACGCGAAGATATCGACTTCTGATAGCATCTGACCATGTACTTTGATATGCACTTGAATAGGTTAAGAATCTATGTTGGATACAACAACTAACATTTGTTTATCTTACCTGGGCATCCTCGCTTTGATATGCACTTGAATAGGTTAAGAATCTATGTTGGATACAACAACTAACATTTGTTTATCTTACCTGGGCATCCTCGGGACAATGGTGTTTTTCGATCCCAACAGCAGCCTTCACTGGACAAAGAACAATCGGAGGCAATCGATTTAAGATCTGGAGCAGCAGCAGTGCAGATACGACACGTTTTCCTGCAATATTTTCCCATTTTGTGCAACCATGTTTTGCAGGTTCCAAATCTAGCCAACATTTTGCAAGTGTTCTCTTGCCAGTAATCCATGCAGTTCTCTCGTTTCCCTTTTCCGCAGTAATTGCAGCTTTTGGGACAGCGTCTCCTCATTGCTTCATAATGGGTCACACAGTAACCCTTTTTAGCATGTCCAGGGCAATCAAAGTCATCGCTATCGAAGCATTTTTCTAACAAGTGAAGTAAGAGGAATTGGTTAGACAAAGGGGAAAAGAGTGGATTAAGCTCGAGTTGGGACCACGGTCACCACCATCCGTCGATCATTAACCTTTTGAGCTTTTTCCATCCACGACATTCTTATTTTCACCTTCCCCCCTCCCCACCACTATATTAATAATTTTGGGAAGCGTTTTGTGCATGCTGCCTATATTTTCATTAGTGTGTCATCTTAACAGCTCAAAACTTTCTTTTTTTTTGTTTCAAAGACAAATAGCTCTGTCCATTAGATTATACAGCAAGTTGTTAAAAAAAATAGAATACTTCCTGTTCTCATTAGGAATGTTGCGAAAAAGCGGCCCCTCCGTAATATATATCCCCCCTTTTGTTCTAACCGCCTTATTGCTAATATGGAGTAAAGTTTCCAACCCAACTTCTGTTAGGGACTTTTGTACGCCTTGGTTACGACTATCATAGGAGAAGGAGAAGGAAAAGGGAGCTCAAAAAGACATAAAACCATTTCAGTCAAAGACTGAAGGACGTATATAAATGATGATATAAACGTATGACGTATGTAAATGATGATAGCCGATGAACTACCTCGTTCTGAAAGGAAAAAGATGATAGTGGAAACGACAGTGGATAAGTGACGAGGGCAACTGTTGACAGCAACGATTATAATTGATGCTGAAAAAGAGAGACTAAGTTGCAAGGATGGACAATAAACCCCAGACAAAGGGAGAAATGACAATCATTATGTCCAAGATGACGATTTGCTTTCCGCTAAGATAATGTTATCAGGGTACCACAATAAGAAATGCTTAGCATGCATCCTTATAAGTGTTTACAAAGTTCGCTGTTGCTGTATTTACCTTTCAACTTCTTTTTGTTTTGATATTGAACGGTAGTAGCAGTGCCTTTACATTTAAATATAAGTTTACGTATATACGTAATGATATCACTTTCGCAAATGACGCAAGGAGAAAAGAAGTTCACGGTACTTTACCTGGACAACCATCTCTGTTTGGACCAATTGCTATCGTCTTCCCATCCTCGCAACACCCAAATTTGGTGGATTCGCATCTTGCAGGAGCATCCTGCCGGTCCTCTGGAAATAGGTAAGAAATCATACAGAAATTAGAAGTGATGAAATAGCAATTGATATTTACAGAAAGCCTTGATAACTTAAATGCCTTTCCACAGTTCTACGAATACTCGTACTATGAGGTCTTTACGAAGGAGGGTTGCGGTTGAAATCCCCTTACAAACACGATAAAAACAATTGACAAAGTGGCCAACTCTCTTTAATTTTAGACTGCCAGGACCAAAGAATAGGGCCCTCAACAAGCACAGGGGCTTTCCACGGCAGACCCGTAACGTCAGGTTTAACAGAGAAATGTCGATAACTCTAAACATAACAAACCTGAGCTTTTATTGTGATAGAAACAAAAAAACCTTAACATACAAAGTCAACCTTTATCTCAAGTGAAATTTTGCTTCTGGGTAGATATTTGTAACTCAGCACAAGCAAATACCCTGGAGTATCACCACTTTTCACCCTAGAAGCCCTGAGGTAAGCAACAGGGTTTGAAATCCTCACAGTTTGTAAATGACTGAACACTCAAAATTTATCTATTTATGTGCAGGCGGCAGACGTTTCAACTCTCATCTTCACAGAGTAGTATGGTTTTGCTATCGAGAAATGTACACTATGTTAAGCTGTATGAAAAACCTAACTGTGTTTGAGGGATATTTCTACAAAGTCGGCATTTAACCAAGTATACAAAAGCACAGAACTAGTTGTTTCTTATCAAGCTAAGTTCTGAAACGTCTTGACGGTGTGGGTGGCAAATCACGTTGTTGCTTTCCACGCGTGAGGTACTTCCCAGTGTGTCCACTGAACGGACGTACAACAACTTAAATTTTGTACGGAATATTGTTACACCTCACTTAAAAAATAACCTGCTAAGCTGTAGGAATCTGGAAAAAAATATACTGGTACTGATAAGCAGCAAGCCTTAGCAGCTACTACATTACAAAAAATTGTTGGGGTTTTTTTTTGCCTTTGCTCATTTAAACAGCATGAAATAATGCAAGAGGCCAAACACCATGGCCTTAAAAACGTGACTTAAAATCTAGATCAAGCTTTAATACTTAACTAAACAAAAACGTGAGGTCAAAAACATGCAAAGCAATACCCTTGTATTAGTGTCTACCGTTTGAAATCGAAAGTATTTGATGCTGCTCTATTCATAGCTCTCTGCAAGCAGCCGAAGACAGATACCACCCCGTATATTATGCAATTCCGGCAATGCCGAAAGTACACACCTAACTATTTTAAAAATCTTAGATACCGCTTTTTTCTTTCAAACCCAGAAAGTATTTCAAAAACTCAAACGATTTCGAAACGTGATCACAATTCGGCAGCTGACTCTCTCTGGAAGAAAATTTGATGATGAAATACGAGGACGCCTTTCTATGAGTTCATTGTCGAAAGCAGACAAGCATAATAACAGACCTAGAATTAACCCAATTTATAAAATTGCCTGTTAAATATGTACTTTATTTACGGAATAATGGAACTCTGACTTCATATTTATAACACTGAAGACCCAAGTACGTAACTCCACATTGTGTAGTTTTCGTTCCGTAGTTTGTCATCATTGATTTATGAACGCAGGCTAGTTGTCAAATACGTTGGCAAAACCAAAGCCTGGCAACCCTTGAATTCGGTCAAAGCTTACAACACCTGTATAAAACAATTTGTTAAATACCGTTAAAGCTATTGCAAAACGTGACCAAGAGAGTTCTTATAAATTTTTTTTCTTTCAGTGTAAGAGGGGCAACTTGTGCGTCATTGTTTTGCAAAACTGACCACTGCGATGAGTTCACCACATCGCCTTTCATCAATAAATGTTGGCATAGGAGGGGGGTTTGCAGTGCCTGCTAAGAATAGGCAAAATGTAAGAAATGCGTGGCTATTGGGCCAAACGATCAGGAAAAAGGTGAACAATGCCCCGGTCCAAAATAATCTTTATACCCAACGTCATTGCCAGTAGATACAAGACTATTAAAATATGATCAATATCTGCATTAGAAATAAAAGTACCAGCTTCTGAGAAGAATACCTCAGTACTCACCAAAGCAAAACTTGCATGTCTTGGGGCAATATGTCTGCATGTTAAACCAATGCGTCTTGCACATGCGCAATTCGTAAAATCTCTGGCAGTTAGCCCAGTGATGGTCTTTTGCTTCGGAACACAAAATCTTGTATCCTTTTGATGCAAGGAAGCCTAACACAAGAAGCGGGAGAAAGTGTAAAAGTCAATTTAAAGACTACGATTGGAGGTAAGGAAGTGCCACCTTTGGTTCAGGCAAAATGGTAACCTCCCAAAGACGGTAGTCAAAACAAAGATAAAACTCAAGTTAACTTTGAATGAAGTGGATATCGGTCGTTTCTTTATGACTCTTGTTTCCCACTTGATTCTGTGTGGCAGCACGCAAACGCCTTTCATAGCTGCTTGTTCGCTTTACAGAAAATTACATTCATGGAAACATTGCATTCGTCAGATACTTAGGATGTCAGCTATTTAGGTCAGAGATCTACACCGCTGAGGGTGGGTGTTCATAAACAATTATCTGTAGGACACTGGAACCCCTGGTAATGACATTTTAAGAAAGACTGATCATATCAATGCGTTTGATAGGGATAACTATGAGAGGGAAATTTAGGAGTTTCGTAACCACAGTACACTGTGCTGGGTCAAGGTCTATGCCAACAGTTCTGGGAAAGAAATACTTGTCTGGAATATCGTAAAACGTGATACTCGATGTATTGACATCGTGTTTTTCTTGCTTAACCCATAATATGACTAAGTAATCCCACAAGACCCCTAGTGGTGGTAGACGTAGACAAATTTATCGTAACTGTGTAAGGTGTCAACCATTGAACTTGCACGTGAGTCATAACGTTTGGCTTGTTTGGTTTCACATGATGAAACTCTATATCGACATCTCGGAAATGACATAGTAAATTAAATTACGGGAAAAACTCCCAGCCCATGACACTATATCAGCGAAACGGTAGCCTGAACGTATTTACAAATTTATAGTCGTAGTTATAACACAGGTAAGGGAACTTGTCATCAGGAGGGCGCTGTCGTGGGCCAACAAGTCCAGTTACTTCTAAACGCCGTTTGTTTGTTTTTTACTGTTTTTGTGGTGTGTCATTAGGTTAATCTGTTTGTACAACAGGAGTTACATTGATTGAAAGTCACGAAATATCAATCTCAAACTCCGGGCTGTCGATGCTGCACGTATACTTTATGCAATTAGGTCCATCTTGACTATGCAATATACTTAATTTGGCTCATGGAACCATGTAAACTAGCTGCCATAGCAAACTGTAAAATGAGACCATTTTTTGGCCGATACACACCAGATAATATTTTTTGCTTTAGAATCAAATTGTTTTGAGACATTAACCCGATTTGATTTTTCATGCACTCATTGTCCCATGCACGGTAACTCCTTTCCACGTTACAGTATTCTGTATTTTCGTTGCATTCCTCGCAGGGATCCGTTGCTGAAACCGAAAGCAACTTATAACAAAGCAGTGACCATTTCAACAATTTACTTGATTACGACAAAATTCCTAAATTACGAGGTTAGGTAGCCAAGTATCTCCCTTTTTGTCATCATGACCATTGACGCCATCATATTTCTTCTGCCAATAATTACCGTCATTAAGTCAGCGTGTGGAATGCAATAAGCGGAATGTACGGTCAAAATGAAGTGTACGAAACTGCTATATAGTACATACTTCAATTTGACAGCTGCTCTCAAATCAAGGTTGTATTCTCCATGGTCTTAGCTGAGTCATGCAAAAACCATTATAGTCGCAAGCAAGCCAATAAATTTTTGTGTTCATGGTGCATTTTACAATGACCAGTTACCCTAGATTGTAGGGAAAAGGGCCATCTCAAAAGGTAATACTGTGTGAGTTGAAGTAATAATTCCACATACCTAAACAGCTCAGCAGAAGAAGGCAAACGATTTTAAAGTCGACTTTGACAGAAAGTTGTTTGTCGGCGTTTTCTTTCTTATTTATAAGTAATCCAAACTGCTCGGCCATCAGGTGTTATTTTGTTTTGATGGACGGTTTTCTTTACTTTGATTGCCTTAAAGCTGAGATTAAACCAAATTGGGGCTTAATCCAGGAACTCCAACATGTTTCCGTCGTCATCTCTTACAACGAACAACAGGGTAAAAAGCAAAACTCGGACAGTTTAAAGTCGTTTTAGTTGAAATTGGGCATTCAAAATTACTGTTTGGCAGGCATCTTTTGTCTTTTGAAAGGTTACTGAACATATTAAGGTTTACAGAACAGTTACGTCATTGTGTAAAGTCAAAAACGCATCATATATAGATATTGGCCACATAATTCCCCGTGCGAGGTTCCAGCAAAGATACGGGGTAAGACATGAGTCTTTATATTGCGTTGTCCGCAAATCTTGCCTTTCAGTTAATAATTTTACTGTTCTTGACATGAATTGTATTATCTTGATCTATGGATGGTAAATACGAACTCCAGTCTTGTCTGTACTAGGTACAAGATATCTTAGGCAATCAAAATTCTACTGGCGAGTACCCGGTACGTTCTTTTAAAGCGACCCTGTATTTTTCTCAACAGCTAAGCAAGTTTGTTTTGTATTCAATTCGCCTTGGGCTCGCGTCACTGGCGCCTGTCAAACTTACGAGATCATCCTTAGATTTTTCCAGGAAACCACCAAACCGCAGCGTTCAGTGGTTTGCTTGCGACACTTAATTTTCCCTTGCAACAAGTGCCCTATGCTTGAGAGTTTCCATTTGGTTCCAGCTTCTGAGGTTATGCGCAAAACGTGGCTGCTCACGTGTACATTGCCTAGGATACTACTTTAAATATAAAAGCCATCCACGTCACAAAGGAAATATAATCAACATTTACCAGGAAATACATTGTTGATATTGTGCTTATAGCACATACAGCTTTTATAATTACAAACATATTTCTGCACTAGATACCTTTGCATCAAATATTATGCGAGGACAATTGAAACATCGGAGCAAACATAGGGACGATGGAATGCAGGAGAAATGATTAAGCTAAAAAAAATATCAAAAGCCAAGTTTGGTCTTGAGTGAATGAATGTAATCTCTTAAAAATGCAACAAAGAGCGATAAATAGCGATTGACAGACAGATGGACAGAGAGAGAGAAAGAGATAGATAGATGGATAGATGGATAGATAGATAGATGGATAGATAGATAGATAGATAGGTAGATAGATAGATAGATAGATAGATAGATAGATAGATAGATAGATAGATAGATAG
>JANTCA010003788.1:172-55059 GCA_024741275.1 Chironex yamaguchii | reverse complement strand
CTATCTATCTATCTATCTATCTATCTATCTATCTATCTAGATAGATAGATAGATAGATAGATAGATAGATAGATAGATACATGCAGCATTTAGTTTCTTGAGTTGAAGTACTCATACATAAATTTACAATTGAGATATACGCTAATGATATTATGTTTTGGTTCAGTGAAGAAATATCGGGGTGAATTCATTAAGCAGCAACTGTTTAAATAATGGGATTTCAGCCACATATTTTGCTGATTCTAAAAGTTGAAAATGTGACATGTTTGCTGCCAATAATGCAAACGATTGAATAAGAATAAGTTGGCAAATACAACACTTTCACGAGCATCCTAATGCTTATTTACAAATACGGATTAGAAATTGACTGTCTCAAATGGTTGTTTTTTCTACTGTTTTTGTTCGATATTCTTGTGAAGTACAACCTGCTTTGAAAAAAACACACAGGCGTTCTTCCGGTAATGATAAATATATAAAGAAAAAAGAATAAAAATAAAAAAATTAATGAGTTTCCCTTTACCCACCATTGGGTTTCGTCTCATAATACCAAGGACTTCGGAAGTCCTTAACCAAATCTTGTTGTGCCGTGATGGCACGGTGGTTTGAGTGTTGGCTTTTGAGTCTGACGGTTACCAGTTCGAGCCCGGTCGGCTCCCACTTAGTGCAGTTATTGTGGCAATGTTCCACTCTTGACATATATATATATATATAAATTCGTCGAAATCCGACGATTTTATTCCTAAATTCTAGAGTTTTTTGTGTCTCATTACAAGACAACGATTGGATTAGTTGGAAGTGTGTGAAATGAGTGTTGACTTTATGTGTGAAACGAACGACGCTACAGTACACTATGCGAGAATATTGTCGATAAAAGAATTACTTGAATGTTATAAAATGACTAGAAATATTTATGAAACAAAGTCCGTGTTCCTCCGAATTTCTAAAGGCGATGAAAAACGCAATGCTTCTTTCAGTATCGACGATTACAGTCTTTTTGAGATTTCATATATATACGCACGGGCGTTTAGAAGTAAACCAGAAATCTACAGCCTAATGTTATACTCTTCTCCCTAGCGGATTATGTACGGATCTACATCTTAAGAACCAGAGGGTATAGAACAGCATTTAGTAGAAAACTATGGGTTTAGTTTTGTTTTGGCTCTAGGAATTGGATATCCTTAACTAATAACAAAGTCGAAAACAGACAACATGCTTAGTAAAACATCTATTGATCTTCCGCTTGATCAAGATCAAAGCTAACACTTCACCTCATATATCGAGTATAACCGCGGCCCCTTGTTTTGTCGGTTTTAGATAAAGACGAGCAAAATAAAGAGACAGAAGACTTTTGCCATAGACATTAACCCGTCAACTTTAGGGATTTCATTTATTTTTTAAAAGATAATCTTGTAGAAGTTTCCGCTTGATTAATCCGCCTAACATTTATCAGATTTAATGCGAAGCGGAGAAAACAGAAAGGAGGGGTATAAGAATTGCTGATGCAAAACTATGGGTAAAGGTTAAAGGAAGCTGAAGAATGGCATTAAGAATTTATACAAGTTCTTCAATGCGTACTTTTTTTCTGTCACAATCAGGTCTTGTCCTCTCTGCTACCTCAACGCAAAGTATTAGGTAAACCACAACTGATAACTGCCAAAAGGTTTTATAGTAGCATAGAGACCCAATGTCCATGCTGAGTTCACTAAATGAGTCTTTTATTCACTGCAGGAGATTTTTCATGATGATGGTTGGAGTGAACTTTCTTATATAAACTTTACAGAACTTAAAAATTCATAAGTGACGCTTGAGTTTTGATAGCAATATGCAAAACTTGCTATCGGCAGCTTTCCGTAAAATAATTATGAGCAATGTTCATGATCATTCCATTTAGAGGATTGTAGTAGAGAGCATTTTCTTCAAGGCTTCAAAGTACTGACGAAAATGTCCGTTCTTCTCCAACGATAAAATGCTTGAAAACAATGGAACTCATTCTTCTTCAAAATGGCGATGAAAGTAATAATTTATCTTTTGTTTTCTAGTCATATAGTAACCTAAATGAATTATATTATTCTGATGTCTTAACGATGCATGATATTTTTGGAAATTCACGGTTAGAACAACCTCTAAATAAATTTGTGCTGATTGTATCTACAGCAAATTGCCTCGTAGATAATTAGCGCTATAGAAAAATCTCGTCAGTATTACATCTGTTAATAATAAGAAAAAAAACGTTGTAAGAAAACTTCTTTCGTCAAAAACACCTTTACTGTAACAAAATTTGATTTTTAGAGGAACGGCACATTTAAATAGTCTAAACTAGCATTTTTATCAATATGCATGGGCACATGACGATCATTGTTCTCTTGCCTCCTTTTTTTATGGATTAAGAAGTGATCAGCGATAATAAACACTGCTGTTTTTACTTTTTGTGTTTTTACTTTTACATTTTAACCTTTACTTTTCTTCCCTATTGTATTATAATGTCTCTTCTAGGGAACTACCTTTGAGCACTATCTTTTAAGCAAAAACTACATTGAATATATGTCATAATGATGCTAAGGCACAAGACCACATGACTGATTGCTGTGTACAGTTCATGGCAGACATTTGTCATAACAAACATCTGTTTGTAAGCATGGAGTGGAAATAGGAAATAAAATTTCTTTCATTGCGAGACAAAGGATTTTTTTGTTGGTGGAACCACATGGTTTCTGAGCTGTCACATTAACTGAGGACATGGACAAGTAACTTCCAGTAGGTCAACCTCTGCATAACAAAACGAACGGCAAGAAGAAGAAGCTGGACGGACGTGCTTTGTATAAGAGCTTAGTTCTAATCTCCTTCCACTGTTCTCTAATTAATAGAGTATTTGCATCATATTTGTTGAGATTAACGTAAACAAAAATAGGCGTTTGAGTTTGCCAATATCCACAAATCACTATCTTCTTACGATTTGGAAACAAAGATAGTAAGTAAGCTATGGAATGTTTAAGCAACGTCTTTACATTGTACCAAAATTATATATAGACACTACGTAAGAAGTTTGAAAAATCGTTTGCCACCGAGCCATGTCATAGTCTCCAAATCTCCGCCTACCACTTGATGCGGTAAGAAGAAAATGAATTTTCTGTAAAGACGATCAAGCTGAAAAAGAAGTACTAAACATACTCCACGCTCTATCTAAAGCAGGTCAGCTTGTGGTTCATAAACATTTGCACATTCTCCACTTCTGACCATTTTGGAATAACCACAATGACCTGAACTCGGTAGTATAATAGAATTTGTGCAAATTCAGAATTTCAATGTATGACCAATGCCCTTTGCTATGTTCGATAAGATTTATGCATATTTCATATGTAATATTGTTTAATTGTGGTTTAAATACTTTCATTGGTTGTTTCCACCATGTAATTCAGTCTGCGGCTAACATTGTGTTCAGTGGTCAACACCACAGTAGATATTGTATTCAATCATTCAACACGATGATAAAATTCGTTTCTCATGATCCGAAAAAAGTATGGTCATTCTCAGAAATGTGATATTTGATAACATGTGGCATTGGAGTCTTTAACTCTTTTTATAACAAAAGTCAGAAGGAACTGGGTCTTGTGTGCTTAATTATAACATTAGCTTTCAAGTACCATAATAGATGGAGACATATATTGTTTGGTTAAAAACATAGATATATAGCTCACGGCAACAATAAATGTACAAAAATATATCCTTTATTTCATATTCCATATACGCTAATTGAAAAACGACCTGCTAACAAGTCGATTTGTCAATAATACGTTCTCTATATCTTTACTCAAAATGTCAAGCAAGGAACCTAAGGTTTTGCACTAAATCCTTAATAATGACGGCCAAACTTTGCTCTGCTGGAACTCTGAGGGTTAAGTAGGTAGTTAAAGGGACTCCCTGCAAGCTCGGCTTAAGGCTTACGTTTTGGGAAATTTATTAGTCACTATATCATACTTTGTTTCTTTCTCTGATTTCACTATTTAATACATTGATAAGAATGATCCATCCTCGCTTTCACGATGCTAAGTATATTTGCTTGATAACACCAGGCTCTTGCTGTCAGGCCCAGAAAACCCAAGGATTCCTTTTTTTTCGTCTGTCTGCCAGAGACAGTAATCAAATATTCCAATTTCTACATTATCTTATAATATATTCATGGTCTTGCTGTTTTCTCACATATAAAAGAATTATATTATTTAATAAGAATTAATTAACCCAAATAACTATTTACTTCAATCTTTAGCAAATGCTTAATCCTCTTAGCAGGACCGATTTAGACAGCTTTCGTTGATATCTTTTCCTTTGTACATCTTTAACGGTCATCTTTGGTGAATTACTGACTATATATGTGTTAGATTATTTCCCTTGGAGAACAAAAAATCTTTTAAAATTAATAAAGCACCAGGATATTTTTGAATTTTATTTTTATTCTGCATTAAAATGCATAAGATATCAGTTAGATTTCAGTACTATTTTCGATTACATACTTCCTTTATCTAATTTGCTCATTAACATCAGTTTATTTTCATCAAAATATTGGCATTGTATTGGAAGAGAAAACAAACTATAAGTGCTACATGTCTAATTATTGATGATATCTATTGCAACATTTAAATGCAAGGAAAGAGATAGGCTTAATGCAACTTTCTGTTCAATGCTTAGTGATCTAAAAGTTTGGGGCATAAAATAACTGTTGCAGTATGTGTCAATGCTCCTATTTCATTACGGTTACTATTAACATAACAGCAGACGAGAGTAAGACGATTGTGGAACTCAGCTGTATAGACTTTTTGCAGTAAGCCCTGTTATAAAAAGTTGATATTTATAGTGCACTATAGGGGCGTCAAGAAACTAGTTTCTACTAACATTTGTAGAGTTAGATTCTAACATACATTTAATTCTGGTTATTACAGCAAGTACATATATTCTGTCTTGATTGGTCCATACATCTGACGGCTTATGTAGCTGGAGACAAAATAGTAAATCGTCAATGAACTTTTTTTGTATTTTCTTTCGTCATGAGCAAACTTGCATTCTTAATTTCCTTCATTCTCATTACTAGCACTGTAATATTCTTGTAACGAATGACAATCTTAAGGCTAGAGTGCTTATGCTGACTGTTAGTGATAGAATTTGGAAGAAAATTGTACTCAATATTACTTTCGTTCACTATTGCTCACCTCTACGACTCAGAACTGTCTGTGATGGTTTATGACTAACCGATAAGTATCATACCTACAGTCAGCCATTTGTTAGTTTATAATTAATAACAAACAAGAGAGGATAGTAGAAGATTAGAGAAGAGTATTTTTATAATTTTATAGTCAGTTGAATTTTAGCTATTGTGCAAACGGGCAGAAAAAGGAATTCATTTATGAGATAAAACTGCTGTTTTACAAAAATTTGTGGATACACAGAGGCAATATTTAGAGCACTACAGCATTTCTTATTAAAAGGACTAAAATAATTATATAGTTATGTCTGTGAGATCTCACGAGCTATCAAATAGCAATTTTTTTGAAAAAGTAAGAAACAGAACTTAAAAACTCTTTTTACATTTGATTATGTCTCATCTTAGTCTGCGCTGTTTTAATGACATTCTAAATGAATGAATAATACTTTCTTGTACATGACAACTCAAAATCTAATTTCAAAATGAACAGCCCAAAATTATTTCACGAACCTAATTATTTCACTTAATTGGTTCTATCAAAATGTTAGTTATTAAAAAATAAAATATCTCAGAAAGCGGATAATGTTCTGTTTATTTCATCTAGCATAGCTAATAATCCAATTTCCTTGCCAATATCTGCTGATACTTTCGTTCATATTTTCACATAAGTTTGGAATTTTGATAAGGGATAGCCAGTTCATATGGTTTAGGATATTCTTTCTACATATTTTGTGCTTTTATTTTTACAATTATCTTCTTTCAACTATTTTCAAACTTTAATTGAAAAAGACCCAGTCCTTGCAAAAAGTAGTGTAAGTGCAATCAGACACTTTAGAGGACAGAACATGGTCATAGCTGTATCTGTGTTCAACTGATTTTGAAGGTAAATAATCGTAGTTGTCTTGTTGAATTCTTTTTTTATATCAATCGATGATGTTTACCGACCAAGGCAGAGGTTCGGCAGCTGCTTCCGTCTACACTGTAATCAGTTTGGAAGCACGTAGGAAAAAATCAGCTGTTCCTACAGCGAGAACCTGCTAATACAAAACTTCTTTATTGTATTGTAGAGACCAAGTGAGTGCTCTCTTGATTACGAATAAGTTACCGGTTTAATAAAAGATGTATTTGGAACAAATTATATCTACCCAAAGTAAATCTCAATATAGAAAATTGTCTGCTCTTTTTAAAAATCTAGACATACTATACAGTACAAGTGGTTTCTGCCGCCACCTTTTTAGCTGAGATAAAAAATATATAACATTTTTGGTTAGAAAACGTCCTGAAAAAACTCCATAACATTGATTAAAAAGATGTGACGTACCACACTCAAAGAGACTTGATGCTTATCAAAGTACTATCTTGCTAACGTATGTTGTTGGTAATGGTAAATGGGCATAATCTATATTGCCTAATAACTAAATACAAGAATAGACTTTTAAATTTAGTTTTTTGTATCACAAAAGTCTTTATTCACTTTGTATTTATTAATAAAAATAAGTAAATATTTTCCACATTATGCATGTGCATGCAAGCAATCGTCACAATGTTGGTTATTTGTATGACAAACGTGTAGCACACTTTGTCAATAACATCCAAAGTTTTGTTGCAAAAGGGTAATACTGGAGCCTGAAGTAGCGTTGTCAACTGAAAGCTGGATACGGTCACCTTCCTATTCAAATGATCTATATCGCTTCGATTTAATCGGTTGTAACTCGAGAATATTGGTTGTAATTGAGAGTACATCAGTAAGCTTTTAATTAAAGAATTTTTTAGAAAAATGCTTAGATGAACTGTCTTGAGAAAAATGACAGACGGAGTAGATCCCAACCGATGTAAATGCACTGACAGGATTCTCACGCCTCAGCAAACAGAAAAAAATCGCTGTTCATTTTTGTTTGTACTGATTAATTTCAACTTATAGTATTTGATTAGGAATTAATATGACTTTGATTCTTGCCTGAGAATTTGCTTGTAAGTTGCCGGCCAATTTTAACAAAGGAAATGAGCACTGGTCATAAAACTCAATCGTCAGACTTTGAGTCAGGCTAATTGCCTGGCATGTAGGAAGCTGAAATATGTTTCAGACCACCATTTCAAGCACAAGCAGAGAGAGCGAGAGGAGTATGAAAGATAAGTAGTCATACAAATGATGTAAAAGATAAAAACTCAATTCATTGTCTTTTGAACTACAAGCTTAAATTACACCAGCAACTAAGATTGATAAATGATGCCAATTGGTTTCTTCGGATAACTTTCTATTAGTTTTAGATGGCCAAAAGCTCTTTAGAGTATAATCTGTTTATTGAATTGCTTTTCTCCAGTATAATTTTAAACTCGCGTTACACACATAAAAATGCTATGGATGCAATTAGTGAATACACATGGCTCGTATTTTACTAGCGTTCAATCTCAGGGATGTGTATTACACGTTTAGTACTACAAAAGAACGATTAGTCTTATTTCCTAGTCTCGATGCATGTAACTTTGTTTGACAGCTTGTACTTTTCTGAAGAATGTTTCTTTTGTACGATATGCCATCAACTGAGAAAATGCTACATTTGCGGTTACTATTTTTGTCACGGCAGCATATAAGGCTTGCAGTTGTAGGTTATGTTGTCATATGAGTTTCATCTGTAGTGTAAAGTACTTGAAAAAAATTGGGTTGAGATTAAAAATCGTATCTGGTTATAAATACGCACTTTATCAATTGATCGAAACTGTAATATTTCTTGTTGAGTAATCAAGGACTTCATATAGGAATTTGTTTGTAGTTTTTGTTAGTTATCACACTATTTGACAATTTACCACATTTGATAATCAGATTGAGTGTCCTGATCAGGTTTTTCATTCTTTTTTGATAATGAGAATGAATTTGAGATAATCGTAGGTATTATGTGTTTCCTATAAAAGGCAATGCTCATCATGCCGTTTACAATTAAGCAAATCCACTATACATGTTTTGGTACTGTACGATTTCTTTTTAATAAATGCGCAATTAAATATTTTGTTTTTACCACGGCCTCATCTTTCAAATGATTGAGCATTTTATGAAAATTAACGTTCTGTATTAACAATTGGGATCTGTTGTATAAAGATATTTATATAAAGCCACAAAAAGCAAATTTAAAGAAGTAATAAAGCTAAAATTGCAGCATTCATAGTAGCTGATTATATGGAAGATTTCACTTTGCAACAGACGGTAATGAGGCGATGAAGCATTTAAATCACTCATTTTTTAATTTAATGCCCATTACTTTATGTTTTGGCAACAATATTAATACTGTCATTTTTTCAAAACCAAGCGCTGGCTGTTGCACATTGCTTATCATTTAAAAGAAATGAATACAATAATAATAAAAACAAATGAGCAAATATCTATTTCAAGCCAAACACTACTTTTTATTTAGCTGAAATTGTTTAAAAGAGAGGAATATGCGATGAAGATTTATTCACAGAGAACGTAACATAGAAATGCCTCTACTTGCCACCTTTGAAGAGAACACCTAATAATGTTTCAAATGGTAAAAACTGCCGCTTGAACTGTTTCAAAAATAATTGTATAGTTGAATAGGTATAAATGCTTGCACATCTCTGTCCTAAACAATTTTTTTGCTGTCGGAATTAATTTGCATTTCGTTAAAAGATTTTCTTTCTTCGTTTATCTCAGCTTTTAGCATATTCATCAAATTGTTACACGCTTCATAAGTATGACCATTCTCTTTTGAATATTTGGCACTTAAACTTTAAATATCAAGTAAATGTTTTTCAAAACATATCTATCGAAAAATATAACTAGACATTTTAGATGACATTAGTTTGAAAGCGTATGGGTAAAGAGAATTTTACAGTGCAAGACATCTAATCTCTAATGTAACTTCTGTAAAATGTAACTTCTGTAAAATGTAACTTCTGTAAAATGTAACTTCTGCAAAATGTAACTTCTGTAAAATGTAACTTCTGTAAAATGCAACTTCTGTAAAATGTAACTTCTGTAAAATGTAACTTTTGTAAATTGTAACTTCTGTACAATCTAACGTACGTCAGTTTAGCGCCATTGCCTGTTAAATACATTATACGTACGTTTTGTCCTGTACATTTTGTGATATTCTAAGTAGAAAGTAAGGTTAGACGCATTGTCTTAAACAAGGAAACTTATTGCTTAATCTCATAAGAGAATTATATCGATAAAAAGATGGATTTATAATACACGAGTCACCTTTATGAAATCAACACATGTCCCGGAAAAGGACAAGTGAATTTTCTACTACACTTTATTTGCTTCTTTTATTGGAAACTACCCTTTCGACAACTTAAACCAGTTCTTGTTTGTACTGATCACTAAACTTATACCAAATAATTTTCTAACACATTCTGGAAATACTATGCATACTGTCATAAGTAGAAATAATCTAAATATTTGATAGTATGTAAACATACGTTAACTTGATATTTCGTAATTTGGACATCGATAATTGATATTTTGTAATGCAATGTTTCTGCCACACATCTATTTTGTTCCTTTCTCAAAATTCTCATCGGATAGCGTGTTGTCGTGATCTTGTGGATCGTATCCTTTGTCACTGAACGTAAGTGATTTCAAGACCACGACCACTCATCAAAGTTTTATCAAATTGCAAGCAACTTTGCTTATTAGTACAAAAGTAATACCTAGCTCAACCCTGATTTACAACATTCAAGCTGTACTACGTTATTTTAGCTTCCTTATAAAGACCAAAAATAGGCATCGTTTTGAGTTGAGCTGCTACAGAATTAGCTTCGATTGGTATGGATATCGATCAGAACGCAAGATCTATTGCATGTTTATACCTCTAAAATGTTTTTACTCTTATTTGGTTTTGGAGAATAAAATGCTGGTTTGATTCATTTAAAATGAAAGTCAAAAAGTTGACACTAAATAAAAATGTTGGAGAAAATAGTCGCCCTATAATTCTTTACCTTAAAATGCATTCTAACTTAAGGCTTTTTAAACGTAGGTTTCAAATTTAGTGGACTGATTGTAACTTTATATCCCCCCTAATGTGCTGTTTGCTTTACACTAGTCTTACAGTATTATAGCATTCTCGGTCCATTTTTGTCATGCAAGGGTCTTGAAATTGCCAAAAGCTAACTGTCTGCTTATCGTTCAGTATTTTCTACTTAAAATGGACGACCAGCAACATCAGTGCACAATAGCTCCTTATCGTCAATAAAGCCACTAACCCACAACTTAAACAATGTAAAGTTGTAGTTCATTGTTAGTCTCCTTTCGTAATTCATATGGTTTCTTGTCGGTTTTTAGCTAACAATAGAGTTGTGCTAATTTGAAATTTGGAAGCAGGTGAAACAGCGTTTGCAGGTGTGTGGTTATTTTATTACTTTGTTCTCAAATACAAACTTAAAGTATATGAAACAATTAGACGGAGGCCTGTTTAGCCGCGTTAGATCTCTTTTTGACCTCCGGTTATTGAGCTCTTGCCTTGATGTCTCATCGCTGTGTAATAGGGGCAGACTATCGAAAAAATGTAGATTCAAATATGACGCAACGTAAAGGAAACGAGGTAATACACAATTTCAGACACACGTCATCAAAATCATCTCGGATAATTATGCTGGAAAATTTTCCTTTGGGTTCATGTTATACAGAGTTAGATAAGTTAGTGGAAAATCAACAACTCTAGTCGAATGGACAACTGTCCATCCGCGAATTATCGATCTAGTAGGTTGAATTGTTGGAAAATGCATGTCAAAGATTTATGGATGTAGATGTTGTTGTAACCACTTAAAGCACTAGTTTGCTACTAACTTTCCACACTTTACCTAGTTATCGAAGTTGATTAGAAAGCTATGTTTGCTAGTTAAAACAGCCTTTGTGCCCAGAGAACTTAAGTTGGAAATAGCAGTGGCTACATACAAGAGTCTAGTACTTCAAAGTCTCGCAAACTCCAGTTTCATAAAAGCTAGAGATTTTCAAAATCCTTTGCAAAATAGAGATTGAGGTATTCTTTTTAATCTCTATTATTCGGTTGTCCAGTCAACGATCCGAAGAAAAATCTCAAATACCAAGGTAATAACACAAAAGAAAATATTGTTTTCTCCAGATTGTAACTAAAAGATTACAAGCAACCAAATGATATTCTGTAAGAGTGATTACAGGATTATTGTAATCCTCAGCACTTACCAACAAGAAAACATGCCAATGTCAAATGAACAGGCCAAAGGATTTAAATGGTTCTTGTTAAGAACGGTGGAAGCAGAAAAATGCTACAAACGTTAGCAAACGTTTTGTTACTGTTTAGGATCGAATGATTTTACTATCTTTCTTTAAAACAGACCAGGACCATATAATACAGCTCTGTAGTCTTTGTTAAAGCTACGTCTTTCAAAGGCCTATTGCTAGGCTCTTAGGAAACCGAAGGCGGCAGAATTTCGGCAATTTTATGTTGAATAAATAGCTGTTATAAGGTCTTTAATGAACAAAGTACGTGGAAAGCTCAAATGCTTAGACATAGTAAACGTAAGAAGACATGTGGTGTAATGTAAGCATGTGTATATTGTAATTATTATCAATTAGAAATAATTGTTCAAGTTTGTCCCTTTTGAAATTTGTACACGAAAATGTCAAAACAACAACCTGTTTTATTTCTGAGATATACAAAAATTGAATAGTAAATAATAACCTACAAACAGTGTTTAAAACATTCATTTAGTAGATGTTTTTATATATTGCTTTATAAGTACCTTGATGTGCGAAAATATAAAATCTTGATGAAATTTAGTACAACAATAGATACTCTCATAATTTTTCATATGAAAATGTATACCACGTTGACAGTAGGATCCGTGTTGGCTTATCTTAACACGCCCGAATGCAGGATGAATTGTTTTTGTGAACAAAAGTAACTTCTCTTTGTTGAATAGTTAAAGTTTTCACCTGACTCTAAACACGATCAGTCTATTTACTCTGAGCAATTTGAAGAAATATGAAAGCTCGGCGATATCAAATTACAACGAAATCAAGTCACAATGCTGGGTCATATTTCATGGTCTTTTTGGCTTAGAAAACCTTGTTTGCCAGAGACAACGATAGTCTTGGCTACATTTCAACAAGCGAAGGCCATCGTTCACCTGCTGTTTCGTGGTACAATGGAAATTAACAGACCAAAATTTATTTTCATGCGCAAAGATCAATCTTGCTTGAATATATAAAATATTCCCGAGAGTAAATTGTGTACGACAGGGCTTTCAATTCTACATTTAGTGTAAACAGACGAAATAAGAGGAGGTTTGTGAGAGAAATAATGCCCTTTAACATAAAATATTAGAATTTATAAGCTGTAATTAAAAAAAACCCATTAACTCAGTCACCATGTGCTTAAGTTAATTTTTTATTAAAAGCTAGACCTGAAAACTGTAATTATCATGCTCATACTATAACATTTAAATCGACTTGGACCAAACACTTTAAGAATTAGAAAATAGTTCAAATGACTGCTTGTGAAACTGAGAGCCCTTGTACTCCAACGTACTCAAAAACACTATCTAATTCGCTCGCTTTGGTTAAACTTGTTCCTTTGTTAATTTCAAGTAAGCTAGTTAATGTCTGTTATAAGCTGAAACTGTAAGAAGAATTGTAGTAGTTATGACGAAACAGTTCGTTGGATTAAAGTAAAGTTGTTTTATAGTTGCTGACAGGTTTCATAATATTTGCGTTGTTTAACTGTTCATGTACTCGTCTTCACTGCCGTTGCATTTGTTTGGGTACAAAGAACAGTCAATAAATTTCTTTAATGATTTAAAAAGTGCTGGATTTTATGACTGACCTACAAGATTTACTTTCTTTACACTAAATCATCTGCTTTGCGCGAGTCGCACAAGATAAATGTTTCATTTTAATTACTCTGAAAGAATCATGATAAACAAGTCGTCGAAAACTATCCGAAAAATACTATTAGAGTTAGATAAGAAATTGTTTTTCCTTATGTTTTTTGTAATTAAGATACACTCTCTATCTTATCACTTATCATGTGCGAATTTGCTTGACATTTTAAACTGTCTAAAGTTTTTTGTAGTTCCGATCTGAGCACTCAACATTTTACTTTTAATAAAACACAATATTTGTCATTTTGCTCAGCAAAGTATCTTGGTTCCAGCAGAGTATTGGAAGATACATCTGGTCCCTTCATCTTTTTCGTCAACTCGAGACATGCTCAAAGGTAATGCCGTGACTTTGTAAATATGTCTTTTTACTTTGCGTTTTTTACTAAATTTGCGGTCGAATGGGAGGGTGATGAGGTTTGCATGTTTGCTTCTTAGCACCCGCCGAAACTGCACAATTTAAGAGACAACGGCATTGCGGTAGTAACAGACAAAGAGGCTACCGAATAACAACTGATTGTGAAAAAATTCGTCAGTTTTAAGTGACGCAATTCACTAAAAGGATACCCTTTCTACGCACAAGAGGGATCGCACAGAACATGTGCCTGATTTTGGAAACTTCACAGAATAAAATGTAAGCCAAACCTCTGCAGCTGTTGATTGATAGTTTGGAGAATTCTCTGCAAATTGTCCAGGCCATATGATGATATTTACCATCTAACTTTGGAATGTATAAATCAAGCAAGATATACATTTTGTAACTTTATCCTATATAAATGTACAATGATTGTTGTCTGGCACATTTTAGATCTCTAACGACTATAGATTTTGCAGATACAAAAACTCCTACATAAAACGATTTGAAGTCGGTTGTTTAACTTTGTTCTTAGTTATAACTTCATATTCTTATCTTAATAGATTGCTGCTGTTGTCCTGTTGTGCGTCAGAACCTTGGAATTCTGTTGATGTTGGGAATTTGCTTCATGCATTGCTCGATAGGTATAAATATATATATGTACGGTTTAGATAGATAGATAGATAGATAGATAGACATGCCGCTAGACTTTATGACAACTGATATATGTCTAATACAGTCCGTGTTACGGACTTACATAAGACACATAGTATATGTTCTTTCGCTACTACAATGTATCTCCTTGCGTCTATCAGCGGGTTGGGCATCTTTATCAAAACTGCCCACGGTTTTGGTTTAATAGGCAGCAACCTTTCCATTACGTAGAAGACATTTAAGTATGATTAAATCAATGTGCAAAAATGAAATGACAGAACATTTTGCGTCGGTTTTATCAGGGTAAGGTCAATATAAATTAAACCAAACTCTTAACATTCGTTTAGAGCCATCATCCAGCCAATAAGCGGTGTTTCAGGAACTTTAAGAGAATATAATCTTATTCTTTATCTTACCATCTTGTGACTTCACTGGTAGCATCTGTGGCATTAATGGATATTCAGTTCTTTGATTATGTATTCATCAATTGACACAAGAAAGATTTAGTAGATAGAAAGTAAGAGAGCTTCCCTTCATAACTTAAGTTCACATCCCTTCTGAACACGGCCGTAGGACAGCATGCTTCCTAGTGGTATTTACGCAGGATGAAAGTGAAAAGACAAAGAAATGATATGCAGGAATGGCAAATTTTTGAGGTCAGCACTCGTGTTGGCAGCAAGAGTGTCTTCCAAATCCTTTCACGCACAAAGTAAATACGACTATTTATGAATGATAAATAAAATTGCAATTGACGTAGAACACGAATGCTGTATGACAAGCATTCTACTATTAGTTATTATTTGACCGTTTTGATTGTTCATTAGATAAACTAAGCAGTATTGAAAACACTTTATATGTTGGTAAGAGGTAGAAAATAGGGCTGGTGTAAAGTTCAACATCATCTTATTTGACAAATTGTACAACTGACAGAATTTTTAAAACCTTATCGTGTCTTGGCACGCATTCACTTTATTTTTATGTGCCCAGTCCTTGCATACAATATAGATATCTCCATACGAAGTCAGTCTATGTTTGTAATATTTTCAGAGTTTACTCAATTTTTAGCACGATTTTGCAAATAGATTCTTCTTTAGTACAACCAAAGTGTTTGTTGAACATCACTATTACGATCTCTTGGTCTATTGTTTTTATATGTCCGTAGATTACCCTTGATATTCCTCAAAATGTAAACAAAATTTGACAGGAAAGGATCAGATACAGATTGCTTATAGTCAATTAAATCATGGAGCTGTTAGCGAGCTAGTACCCGACTGTAAGATCCACTGTGACCATACAGTTTTGGGTCCTGGAGAAAAGGAGAAAGAGAGAGTTGGTTGCCACCCTGTGGATTAAACAGGATAGCCAGGAGTTCAAGCTTAATTGTAATAGGATGCAAAAGCAAAAAGACCTAAAAATTGAGCATTCAGGCCTAAACAATAGTTTCAGGAGTTATTTTCAATCCATGTGTACCAAAGGAAAAACCGTGTAAATCATGTGGATAAAAATTCTTTACCCCATATTTCAAAGCATTTGAATATATTTTAAGTGTAGGTAATGATGATCTAAATCAGACTTCTGAAGGTTGAATTACTTTGTGTTCAAACTGCATTACAGTCATTGAGAAAACGTCATAACGTGCATAACGTCATGTTTATTTCTGATGTGACCTAGATTAAGTTTGTAAAAATTTTGACATGAACTTATTGTTAAATCTGATGGTAATTTAGACCAAATGTCACTTGCGAGGTGATGAAATATTTCTGTAAATAAGTGTAAAATTTTCACACTCATTTGATATTTTCACCCGATTTGTGATTCTAGTATTATGTAAAAATAGGAGACAACAGCATCTATCTGAGTCTGCCAAACCCATGAAGCAAATAAACCCTTACTTTTGAGAATGGTATGGTGCTATTCAGACAGAATTTCGTATAGTAACGTAAAGTGTATATTAAGTGAGTAACCTTATATCTTCATCCCCTTCATTTGAAAAGGGTGCATGTGACCCGCTAGCATCATTGAGATATTTTCACTATTTTAATACATAGATAAAAAAAGAGCTTAGTGATCCATATTTACCGAATACAGCTTAATATTAGGAAATAAACATGTCCAGCAGTTTTAACTACTTCGTATCTACATTATCTTATACAAAGAATTATAGAGTATAACTATGCATGTACAAGTATATATATTATGAAAATTAAATTTATCTTTTGCATTGGTGTGTGAAACTATTGTAGTCCAAGTTTTGTCCCCAAAGACTAATGGTGACTGGAAAGTCTGAAAGCTCCATTTTGATAATAACTAAGATATTCTTTTACAATATAAAGTTGTTCAAATATTTTAGGCAACGGTACAAGGATGAGTAAAATTGGCGAACTCAACAACGCTATCAAGATCGATAAGAAGTTTTTAGCTCAAAGTCGCAAATTTTTAAGGCGACTTTAAATCATAAATGTAATTACGCGTAGCAAGACCAACAGTACGATAGCGGCAAAAATAACTAACATAAAAAATCACTTCAAAGTGCTATCATGTTCAAAATTTAGAAACTATTTCATTCATTAATATATCGTACGCGAATGCAATACATTGATATTCAATTTTCCGAAAAATTTCAATTTGTGATATTTGTTGATTTATTCAGTATTGTCAATAAAGGAAGCTATAAGTTGATTTCTTGGTAATTAATGAAATGTTGTCTAGAATAACATATTTGAAAGATTCAAACCATCTAATTTAGTTGAGTTTGGCATTCATTCTTCTCTGTGTTATCAATAGCTACTTTTGTGAATAAAAGCCCAACAAGAGAATATCAGAGGTGATCAAAACATAGACATATTGGCGCTATTTTTCCCAAGTTGTCTTAATAATTTTACCCTGTTGCGGAGACGAACTGTGTTTATTTTATGCTGTAACATCCACAACAGACTTTTCGAATCCAATATTCCGATGAGCTCTTCCTGCCATAATTTTTTTTGCAATCTCGATTTCAAGATAAGTGGACTTTCTCTTTTATATAACCTGAAACGTTTTGCTTTCGAGTAAAACATGACTTGCATTCACATTTTGTCCAATATAGTAAATTGAGTATGAAAAAACTATCAAGCAATTTCTTTGGATACATTGCATTTTAAAAGCGTTTGAAGACATTAGAATTTCTACTTCACTGTAAAAATTTCGGAGTGTCCCATATGCCGTTATATACCACAAGCAGCTGCTTGTTTCGCTTGTGAAATGTCATAATTTCTTACGATTTTAGAGTACTGCCACATATGCTTAAAGCTATTTCTGTTAAAACAAAAAATAATTTTGTCAATTGTAAGTTTGTGTTTTGTTTGCCCTAAAAATGAATGCCATTTTACCGCAATACAACGTTAAGAACATTCCTTACCTCATGTAGGGCTGCATTCCATAATCTGGAAAAAAGCCATTGCTTCCATTCAGCATTTGAAGTCTTTTCTCTAATGATATGAATCAGAATAAAAAATTTAATGCCATGGCCGCGTTTGTATGCATATTGCATGTTGCCATGCAAAGAGCTTTCAGCAGTTGAATAGATGTCTTTATTTTTGCCAGCAAAGAACGTCTATATGAGACTACGGTGCCATCAAACTTAGCAGAAGCGTTGTTATTATATCAACAAAAGCATAATAATATGCAGTCACATCATATATGCAAAAGAGTGGAGAAGTACAGTGGATTGGAGTTTTTGTATTCCTATTCATGACGAGTTGAAGCACGAGGTCTGTTTTTTTAGCATATTCGATTCCAACCGTAGCTGATTCCCATGGCAAGGTTACGGAATTTTACTAGCAAGTGAGCTCTTTATCAAAGCTCCTGTTACCTTCTATCACTAATGGTATTTTGTTTATGGTGATGCGGGTTCGAACATCGTCGTGTCATTCACTATACCACGGTGGCTCTGAGGTCTGTTATGTACTCTCTATTAGAAGAATTCATGCATCACAAATTGCCATGAATTGTATTCACTGCAACATATTTTAACAGTGCCTTTGCTTTGTTGTAATCATGTTTTGTATACAATACTTAAAAATGATTACCAGTGTTTTTGAGGCTGTATTTTTACATTTGGTACGATGACAAGTGATTTAGAAACAGGTAACACCGCAAACAACCTGAAAACTCCAATGTGCGACAAGAAAAATTGGAAAGGGATTGTCATCACCAACTGACGAGCAAGCTCGACCTAAACAAACAAACAACAATGATAACAAGCTACATACTTTACCCTACTACGTTATTTTCTTCTCCGTTACAGTTTGCAATAAAAAACCCTTAATTTTTTCCGGTAAAACTTTTTGTATAAATTGGTGGCAGTACTTTCATAATACTTGCTGGATTTGTGACGATAAATAAAAGCATTCTTCTACATCTTACTAAATGGCAGCCAAAAATCGCAAAGGAAAATTCATGTGAATACAAATGTCCTTGAAAAGGCTTGAATTTAGAGTGTATGTAACACTTTATGTTTATATCTACGTTTGTGAGGTAGGACTGAACTGGCGAGAAAATTTATATTCAAGAGTACTGACAAAGTTTCCTGATCAATGATTTAGTTTCCATGAGAACAACGTTTGAACTGAAAAGTGGAGATGACAATGCTCCCGTAAAGGTTTAAATTAAATTCACCATGTTGTAGTGACTTAAACTACAAGAAGCCGAGTGTACGCGCTAGTTCCTATGGCTACCTTATGCCACATGTGACAAGTAAGTCTTATTTTCCTTAGGCACGAAATTAGCGGGTGGCTTGAACGTTCTCCAGAATGAGGACTGAAACTTGTTTCTTAATCAATTAAATACTGGTCCATCTTCATATTAGTACATACTCTATTTAAAAATAAAAAAGTTAGAAACCTTGCTACAATGCTAGTTGAAATTAGCAAGTTAAAAATGAAAATGACAATCGCACGCAATTTATATATAGCTGTTTGTTGGAAGGTATAAACGAAATGGGATGGTAAAACAAAAATTACTTTTCTGATCCTTTGTGTTTTCATACGAAGTAAGTCTTACAATGTCTTAGGATAGAAGAATGATGGGGCATGAAAGTTAATTACATCACTACAGACACAGTGATAAAAGAGAGCTCGAATGATTCATAAGAGGATATCAAAATGTCAATTTTGATTAAAAATTATGCTGAGCACTTTCTGTATTTGTGTAATTCAATAGTGTACTTTCAATAGTGTATGCTTTCATTAGCACCGGTATCCATCTACATTTAAATTTCTATGGGACGCAATTTCTACCCGTCAAGAATCTTTAAATTTTTGCAGAAGTATAATTTGGAATAGGTAGGCTAAATATTTCTTATTAAATTTCGTGATTGGAAAAAATATGAGCAAGCTTAGGTATCACCAAGCAGTGAGGCAATATGAGCTGACCGTTAAAAAATCAGTCTTTGATACTCTATGATATATTTTCAATCTACGAAAGATTTTAGTAGGCAGTGAGTCAAATTGGCTCCAATGCAATGATTGTAAACTAGGTATATCAAAGATATGAAACAACTTATTAATATTAATTTTAATTTGCTTTCATACAATTTTTCATACATAAAAGTGTATCTATATGTGAATAGATAAATATATATGTTAAGAGCAGTGTTGCCCATAAATCTTCAGTTCCACCTCTTGAAACGAAGTGCTCTGTCACTCTTCTAAAGTGTCTGCAATCCTGGTTGTAAATTAAGCTCTCAGTTTTTGTATTCAAAATCACATCCATGCTATTCTAAGGATGACACAAAATTACGTCTGACTGCTTTTCAAAACACTCCTTGAAACTTTACCAGACATAACGGCGCGCAAGGATTGAAGTTTCCTCCTTAATTAGTCGGCATAACAACGGAACAAAAATACTGTTTTGACCCAGAAACTCTAACAACTGCTTTTATTTCCCATAACTATTTCCTGGAATTTTTACCATGAAGCTGTATGTATATTTCCCAAGGATACCAAAATTCGGACTACTTTATTGAAATTAGTAAGGTAACGGTAATTTTGTTGAGTCTGCATTATAATATATACATGAAACGTTGGGCCTGATTATTCGCTAGATAAATGACCACGCTGGTATAAATCTTACTTTTATGGTGAACTGCAGATGAATTCTCTACATCCACTTTAAATACCGTATATTTAAAAAATGTAGACAACTCATTAGTTGGCAGTATTTTTTGTTCAATTTCAGTCACAAAACCAAACAATATTGTAGTAAATGTTGGAATGGGTTCGTTAAAGAAACTGCATTTTATCTTGTTTTTATTCTATAATTGGTATCAGAGAAGACTATCGATTTCTGCTTTTAAGAAAGATTCTGAGTCTCTGTTAGTAAGACCTAGTGTTTGATTGACTAATGAAACGTTCCAAATGTTTTATTAACAAAGTATGCGACATTTTTCAATATGTTCGCTCATAGCAAAACTCAGTGTGGATAGTTTTGTCAAGTTTCAACGAACACATGAACATCAGCATGCTTGTCGTGGTGCAAAGTTATTAACAGCGGATTGGCCGTGACAACTTACCGTGTTCCCTTTTCAGCACGTTAGTAATACTCTCTAATCGCTGGATATAATTTATCGCCTCATCCAATATCCTTGCCTGAAGGTTAAGAAGTATGACAGTAGTCAAAATGTCATTCGATAACGTAGGATACACAAAAGAACTTGACAGAAAAGACAGAAGATTACTCAACGTAAAGAAAAAAACAGTTTATTAGAACTACTGCCTCTTGCCATAGTTAATAAAGAACCGTGTTCTAATCCTATGATGGTCCGTAAATGTTAAAGTATATAAGAAAAGTGTAACAATGTTTAAGATAAAACAAGCAATTATTATAATTTGATAAAAACATTTGACTCTAGGGCGTATATTAACTAATTCTATTGATAACTAAAGTTCTTTAATTTCAGTGCACTATGGAAAAGCACTTCTTTAATACTATTACCCGCAGATTAAAATATAAAAGATCGAGCAGTGCAAGAAAAACAAATATACAAATACACAGAAAAGACCCAACGAACATGTCTATGCTCAATTAAGAAAACAGAGCAATCTTTAAAACAACGTGCTAAAAATACCAATAGTTCTTGACGACAAGCAAATGTTCTATTATTTTGAGATTTAAAGCTATAAGATGCTATTTTTCGGGAGTTCAACATCTACCTCTACTTTACATTGAACGTTTTTTCACTAAATATAAAACTACTTATTTTATGTTAAACAGCATAGGTATTGATATCTAAATTTATGGTAAAATGAACCTCCAGGTCAAAAATTGGTTTATGTTCATTCATATTAAAACCTGCTAATCGATGCTGAATTTTCTCAGTTTGTTCTTCAATGCCATTCACTTAAAAGTGGGTCTACAAAATTCATCTTCCTTTAAAATGTAAATGTCACGGAAGTGACTATTTAAGGATGTGTTTGAACCAAATTTTCTGTTTAATTTTCTATATTATTTTACTCGCAACACCTCTAAACTATGAATACCAAATACTGATATTACAGCGCATTAGAGAATCGTTTTAGCTGTAAGTTCCCATCAATTTATAGTTTAAGTTTTGATGCCTTTTAGAATACGTTTGTCTTAAAAAGAAGAGAAATTCTTCCTAACACTACTTTGAATAGGCCGTTTTGAATTGTGAAATGCCTGTAATATTATTTGCCACCTTGAGTTTGACGTGACATGATGAGTGAGAGATAATTGGATGCTTTCTTTAAAGATCTATTTTATTCTACTAACTAATTCTACTGGATCTCTCTTATTCTATTAACGATTTCTGGGACAATTTAGTTTGATTACTCTTTTATACTGTGCCTTCGTTCAAAAGATGATGCTCTACAACGTAGTGAAGCATGGTGTCGTTTAATAGCGTAGTATGTTCTTGTACGGGCATGTATTGAGCAAAACTGTTCTTTGAAGATTCTACTGGATGAAGTTTGCAGAGTCTGTTTTCAGACAATAAGTAATACTGCTTCCTGTTAGAATCCATTTGAGTACTACGCGTTGATGGTATTGATTATGACAATAGCTAACATGTTAAATTAAGCAGGTTGTGTACACTTTCAACAAGACGGTAACTTCTCAACTTCAAGCATTTCAAGGTAACAAAGCAAACACCAAGGCGAAGGGAAGACTTTAAAATCATAGCAGCCAACATCAAAACCGGAAGTATTATAGATACAGTATGCCATTACGACCTCTTCCCACACATGATAGGTTTAAAAGTTACATTTCTATAGGAGGTTGGCATTTATCCTCAGGAGGAGGGCAACAGTGTATTGTTCCTTGAAGAAGCATTCAGCTAAAGCGACAGGCACAAGCACGAAATTTCATCAAAAACGAGAGACAATAAAAAAATCATCAAGTTTCCTTGACGCTATTACGACATACTTGTTAGACACAAATGATGATATAAGCTTTATTTCAAATACTGAGGTAAGGTATGTGTTCGTAAATTTCATGCAAAAATTCTATTTCTCCCATAATTGAACAAGGAAATTGCCTTGATATCAACTACCTCGATAGAATGACATTTCCATGTGGAAAATTTACCTTTGAAACTCTTCTTTTGTCCTTTACAGAAGGAAGAACTGATTTTAGTCTTTCGTATCCATCTGAAAGTCGGCTGTATCGTCGTTTAGATGTTGTTCGGTCTTGGGATATGTCCTGATCTTGTTCCGCTATTGAAGTGAGATCGTCTTCACCCTCTAGACAGACAAGAACAAAATACAAACATTAACATTCAACCTCTTTATATCCTGAATATAGCATTTACATCCGATCAGTAAGATAGAAAATTTGAATCACAACCAACATTTACAGTTGTCAACGCAATAAGCAGCCCCAGTTCTACACTTTTTTTACACATGTCACAATACCTTGAGAATTTACAGCATTTGATAACCGCGAAATATGTCTCTTTTGTGAACAAACTATCTGTTGGCAGATTAATTTAGAACAGTTTTTTTCGTTGTCGATCCTTGACCTCATCTCGTTGAAAAAGAATTTTTTTACCTTTAATCTCTTCTTCCCGGTACCTATATTTCCAAACTTTTTTTGTCATTTTATCTACGTTTTCTTTCCTTTTTAACCTTAGATGACACAAGGTAGGCTATGAGATAAAATGTACATCTTCATAGAAACGAAAATCCAGGATGCTTCTTATACATGTTGTTAGTTGACTGCAGTACCATCAAGGAAGCAGTTATAAAATTTGGTTTTTGTATGGAATGAAATTAAACTACGTTAAGAGCATTCTCAAACAAACTTGAAACATTTTATCTTTGTTTGTTGGAGACCAAGCAATAGCCAACTTCACAATTTCATTCTTTACAAAAGCGTTTCTGTAATTATATCTGTCTATATTTCCCTCGTACCATTAAAAGAATTGATTCAAGATTTCTCGTACCAGGCGATTTTCGTCTGTCATACACTGTTTCCAAAGACTCCACCAGATTTCCAACAATATTCATCCTAGCTGAAGTTTAAAGATGGCCAAAGAAACCTTGCAATCAAGCATAAGTTACTATAAATATATTCTTTTCGTGAACACGTGTGATATCTTACCTAACACACGCCATCGGTCTTATCACTGCTTGCTTGTTCAAAGTGAAATACAGTCTATAATTTTGTTAAAGCTTATCATTAAATATATCCTGCTAACATTTAACCCCCCGATCTTCACATTTCAATCGTTGTGTTGGTTGCTCCATCTAAAACGGTTGTCCATAACACAGGTTCGTGTTGCAAATCTCTAGTTCAATAATGACAGTTCAAGTGGATGAGGGAAAAAAATTTCCAGAACAACAACCAGGTCTGTGCCGTTTTATACACTCAATTATAGTCAAAGGAAGCATTTGCTTTTATTTAAAGTAATGTCCTTGAGAGTCACTTTATTCTACAAGGTAGCTCCTTGATATTTACAATCTACGTGCTTAAGTTCAGTTTTTAGCATATATGATGAAATTTCCGTCTTGAAACCTGCCATTCTACAATAAATATCTTTGGAATACCAATGCTTAATTCCAATCTATAAAACTACCTCTTTAAGTATTCTTATTTAAATCAAATACTAGAGACCAAATTCAAACTAGGAATAGTTAAAAAGGAAAATAAGGTATGAGTTGGAAAAACTCTCACGTCTATACATTACGACAAGGAGTGGATCGAGTGCTGTAATTTACAGATATATGGTAAAAGTATCTGAAGCAAAAAGACAAAATTTAATGTTTTTATCAATCGTTCTCCACTTCTTTGTTTCCTTTGGGCTGTCTATTGTACCAAGCCATAGATTCATACGACCACAAGCACCATGAGAAATAGGTGTTGAAAACTCTTGGTATGCTAGGAAAATCCTTTTTCACCGACCAATGTTGATAAGATCGTCGCAATACACTAGTGACCTTCGTTGATTCCAGCATTGTTGTCGTTACTGACATGATTAAAGTTGGCAATTTCAGCATACATGCAGGAAATTGCCGACCATTCTTTGGATAGGATCTTGAATCACTAATTAATCAAAGTTTTCATGTATAGATCTCTCCTTTCTTTTCTGCAAAATTTTTTAGACGAAAGCATAAAGATATCCACTATGTTTGCTATCCTAAACGAAGCAGTAAAAATGTCTAAACTAAGGAAAGTATAGTAAGGTGTGTTAGAAATCAATTACGTTTCTAATTTGAGACGAGCTGCCGACATGTGGTGACTTCTTTGTCTCTATCCCTTGTTCTTAAAATGTGTTCTTTTTGTTTCTTAATTAGTTTTGGTATGCTATTCTATCCCATGGCTTTGTTGTCCTCAGAGGCAGTTTGCCGCAGAATATGGACTAAGAAAATCCGAGAAAAACACCAATGATATCAACTGCTCTTGAGTTGTCTCCTCTGCCTATCACACACGTACTGTAGATTCATTGAATCGCATTTTCTCTAATGCTTTACCGTGATAACTCTTAAAATTATCTCAAAGCATAGTCGTGTTAGTCCTCAATATGGATGCGAATTAATTCCCTCGTAATATCGTTAATCAAAGGAGAAAAATTGATAAATCGAAATTTTACATCACTATAACAGTTGCTAACAGGATATTTGGTTTCACTCCAAATCGTAGATATTTGTAACAACAAAGAGGATAGGTTGGCTTGTTCGTAACTTTTATTGGCGTTATAACCGATTTATCACAGAGCAAAAAAAATACGAATGTTGCCTTTAATCAACAATTACCGAGAAAACGAATGAGCTTAGGAAAGGTTGAAAATAGTCACTGCCTTGCATTAGATCTTATCAAAATTTGGATCATAAAGGGAAGATAGATAATTTTAAGAGTCGATCATGCTTGATTTACAGCGAAAGGATCGTTAATTAGTATAAAACAAGTAAATTATTTGCTGGGTTTCCTTCTACTTTTATTTCGGGTTAAGTGATAATGAAAGAACATAAAGACGTTTTGAGGTACAAAGCATAAAAGATAAAAAATGTGAAAGGTTTTACCTTCTTCTAGTGAAACCATCAACCTTAGATATGCTATTCCACAAATTGCGTCGCTTAAGTTCTTGAAAGCATAACTTCACTGTTTTTACATTTGTACAGTCAGTATTGAGATTTTCAAGGATCTCCTTGAATCACCGATCAGTAAATGAGCAGGACAGGGAGATGCAAAAGTCTTAATTGTAGAGGTCAAAGCCACAAAATATTTCTATCCTGCCGTTTTTATGTTGCAAATTGACGTA
The DNA here is from genome assembly GCA_024741275.1 of Chironex yamaguchii. Taxonomy (NCBI): domain Eukaryota; kingdom Metazoa; phylum Cnidaria; class Cubozoa; order Chirodropida; family Chirodropidae; genus Chironex; species Chironex yamaguchii. The sequence goes on along the minus strand of JANTCA010003788.1, from coordinate 29,226 downwards.
TCAAAAATATGTTCCTTTTAAGAAAAGCGTCTAGTGTTTGGATATGAGAAAACCATTATCAAAATACGACATGTACTGATAAAAGTTATTATTTGAATACTAATGAGCTCCTCTACTAAGTTTTATAAATGAAGGAAGTAGATTGAAGTTCGGTATTTATCCGTCTAGTATAAATCGCACTAAATTTGAGATTGAAAAGAACAAATATATAATTTAATTTCTGATCTGTCGTTACTGATTAGTGCATACTTTATAGAGTGTCATCAATAGTTAAGAGGCGTTTTCTAAGAGATGATTTAGACACACTATTTTCTTGAGATTGATTTATCTAAAAAGATCTGATATTTAAAGTATTGACTCAAAGGAATAGCACTGTTTATCTTAACAAGATCTGCTTCACCTTTCTCTGAAAGAAAATAAAGTGACTTAGAACATAGAGATAACTACAGATTCAGATATTCTAAGGATTAAATACCATAAGACAAAATTGGTAAGACCCTCGTTGGCCTTTTTCTCTCGTTTCATCCTTTGCCATTTTTTACTAACTGAAGCTTGTACAATACTAATTTGTTTGTTCGGAAATACAAAACAAGCCACGAATCGTTACAAATACGAGTTTAAGTGTTATCATCTGTAATTAGATGAGTAGGTAACACTACAAATAGAGACAAAAGTAGCATCATGAACCTGTCCTGGAAATTGGACAATTTGACTGACTTGCAGAAATGCAATGTTTTCAATATCTGAAGGTTCCTTTTCGAATTTTAAGTAGATGACGATGTAAGAAACTGCAAAACAAATGTACGAAAAGTACAAAAAAGACATACACGTGTATGAAAAAAGTGAAATCAGAACTTTCTCTAAATCTTTAAGATCAAAACTGGATAGCTAAAAATTGAACAAATGCCTTAACTTACCTTTCTCCTCATCAGCTTGTTCTTCATTTGGACTTTCTGATCCTCGTCTTGATGCTTTGCCGTTCAAAAGGTGTTGGTCTGTGGTGGTGAGCTCGTTTGGCCTCCAAAATTCGTTTAAAAGCTCAAAAATTTCGTTCGGCAAAGGGCCAGTGGTCTCAAGGCTTGCCTGCTGTACCCCTTGCCCTACAACGCCCTTAACTGTCTCATCAATGTCACCTCTTCTTGCTTTTTTCACTAATGCACAATCAGAGTTCGGCTGCTTTTGTTGCGGTGTTCGATTGCATATCGTTGTAGCTGACATTTCAAAGAAGAAGAAACCCGTGCACTGCGTTGAGGTAAAGGAAAGCGTCTTTTTTCAGTGAACAACAGCTGAGTCGTCAATATTACACCAACCCGTTTAACTAACAAATTATGTTTTGATTTGAACCCGAAATTGGGTAATACACAAAACGAAATTTTAAATGCTTCAAAATTCAATGTCCCGCTGTTCGATAAATTCCCCGTGTGAATGGTGTCTCTCTGAATGTACTGGATCGACTGAACCGAGCTTACTAAAAGTAAGTGAAAGCGCTGGGTCCATGTTTATAATAATGAAAAGTTGCAGCTGACTTTCTGTTTAACCACCTGCGCTTTAATCAACCAATCAGCGTTGATCTACTGTTTGCCATAACAAAGCAATTAGGGCGCGTTAAACAATAAATGTATGAAAAGACCACTGAACGCCGATCCATTTTTCACAAATAATCGATTTTAGTTCTCTATCAATGATGCTTCTAGACCCCTCCGAAAATACTATCTTTTTTACTTGTGATCATTTAGAGGTATTACAAATTCAAACTCCCTTTCTAAAATATTGTTGAACCCATTATAGGTGACTGGTGTCTCTTCTCGGGACCAACAATTATGAACGAAAAGATCAAATTGGGAAAGTCTTGCGTAAAATTAAATGTCGCGCATTGAAATGTTTAACTGATCAATATTTATTTCTCTCAAATATTACTTAAAAGAGAACATTCGATTAAATGCTGCTAATTGGAAACTGCACAAACCGTCCCTTAAAGGGAGTCATTTATGTATCTTGCAGAAATCTGTGAATCATTTTTCTGACCTGCGGTTGAAGGCATATTTGTGGCTAAGAACGAGGTTTCTTGAATGCGGGACATTAGTCAAACTGTGGAGGATCGGAAGAAGAGAGCTTTTCAGACATACAACTCGGCTCCGCCTTGTAGGCTCCGGGCCACAATGCCGAATGTAATGAATATTTTATGAGATTTTACATACACCTGCATACATTTCTTGAATAATTAATCTATGTTGCTTCCCATCGAACACGACTGTTCATCAAGTATGATCTCTTTTCAGAGTTTATGCTTTCTTTAAATGTCAGGTCTGAACTTTTTTGAACGCGAAACTTTCATTTATATTCAACCTTAAAGCCAAACTGATCGGCAACATTTCCCACAAGCGACAATCTTGGTGTAAACCCCTTTTTGATGGGTAAGAAAGCTGTCCAGATTCTGCTTATTCTTCACATCTTATTTCGTAAAAAGTGCTTGCGCACTTAAACAATTAACGCTGGGAGAACACACTTTTTGTCTTCTTAAGTTCTATATTGAGCTCTTGCATCTTTTGCGGCTCGTATAACAATTTATCATTATCTAAAAAACACATGCGAACTGTTGAACACCATTACAATGGCTTAGAGTGTGCCCTTCCTCACTTCTCAAAACCAAAACTAGACGTGTACAACTAATGTGTCAATAAAATACAGTAAGTACGCTAGGCTTTCTGTCAGCCTATCAAACAACTTATTAACAACGATTAATAGGTGCAGAAAAAAAGACTTGTTTTTATGATAATCATTTTAGAGTTCTAAGACGTAGGTTCACCATCCCGTTTAATTTGGCTTTACTCTGACCTTCTAATAACGCTTTAATCCTGAATCATCGCGCTAGTCAGATTGGTAATTTTAACACGCGAAGGATCTCAGTATGTAATTCGCTTAACTAGCAGCTTACAAGTTACAAGTTTTAACAAGCCTCGTAAAACTAGCTAGTGTTGAACAGAACGAAAATCTTAAAATATAGCATAGGCAATTCTCCGACAAAACAGTACTAAATATTAAACAATATTTAATAAACTTTACTCTAAATTGGAAGCACAGCAAAAATTCTGTATGTTAAATTTGGGAACAATTTTGGAGAGCTTCATACAGTACAAATGCTTTAATAGTAAAAGTCATTTTCACGAGAGAGTTCTAGCGGCGAAAGGATTTCATCAAACTAATCACTAAAGTAGGTTGATGTTTGAAGTCAATAAAGACTTCACCTTTATCACATACCAATAATTTTATCCAGTCGGATACTGATGTTCCCTGCAGGGATAATTAAAAGTGTACTGGCTGTAAATGCTTGTAATAATAATTGAATTATTCAAGATAATTAAGAGTGTAATAGCTGTGAAAAGCATCTGTGAAACAGAGTTTATATAAGGTACTGGTAACAGCGATAAATAAAGGGGATCAAGACGACGTAAATGGTAGAATATGTGACGAAGATGATATTCGTGACGATGATGGATAGTGCAGACAAGACGTGACTACTGATAGTTCATGTTACAGGTGAAAAGTGTTATGGTTCAGCCCTAGGCAATTCCCTCCTGCATCAGTTTGTCATTTTCTTTTGGCTATTGTATCCTACATTTCTTTTAATCTTTTCCAATCCATTTATGAGCTAATGGTCTTCTAGGTAATTTTTACGTCCAAATGCCAGTGTATTTTGGAGACCCTTTCAGTGTTAGTTTAACGCCACAGAACCTCGTAGAGGTGAAGCTCTTCTGCCTGAACGCCCTTTTGTTACCAAGTTACTACCTTTCTCTCTTCTTATGCACTATCTGAACTCACACTACCTTGATGTGAGCTCTTTAAGCAGTCTGGACTCTCGCCTAATAGCCAGTTTTGTAATATCATATATGTTAAAGGATTGGTTTTTACAAACAAACAGTTAATGTCAGCAAATGTTCTCTTTGAAGTTAATCGACTAATTGCTTCTGGTTTTATTTCTGTTATAGATCATTTCAAATATTGCACTGTATCGATAATGATGGTAGGTGATAATGGCGGTGACAGTGAAGGCGATGATCACTCTGCGAGGTGACACTTCTGTAATGGCTGTTGTGATAAGGAAGCTGAGCGTACATGAATCGTGGCAGTGATGAAATAATTGATGGTATACTGATGGTACATGAATCGTGGCAGTGATGAGATAGTTGATGGTATACGCATGAAACATAAAATGTGCCTGTGATGAGATGGTTAATGATATACAGATGGTACATGAAACTTGACTGTGATGAGAGAGAGTTGATAGTGTACTGATGGGAAATTAATTGTTGCTGTGATGAGATAGCTGATGGTATACTAATGGTATATAATTTGTGGCTGTGAAGAGATAGGTGTTGGAATTCTAATGGTTCTTGGATTGTGGCCGTGATAGGATAGTTGATGGTATACGGATGATACATGAATCGTGGCAGTGATGAAATAATTGATGGTATACGGATGATACATGAATCGTGGCAGTGATGAAATAATTGATGGTATACTGATGGTACATGAATCGTGGCAGTGATGAGATAGCTGATGGTATACGCATGAAACATAAATTGTGGCTGTGAAGAGATAGTTGATGGTATACGCATGTAACATAAATTGTGGCTGTGAAGAGATAGTTGATGGTATACGCATGAAACATAAACTGTGCCTGTGATGAGATGGTTAATGATATACAGATGGTACATGAAACTTGACTGTGATGAGAGAGAGTTGATAGTGTACTGATGGGAAATTAATTGTTGCTGTGATGAGATAGCTGATGGTATACTAATGGTATATAATTTGTGGCTGTGAAGAGATAGGTGTTGGAATTCTAATGGTACTTGGATTGTGGCCGTGATAGGATAGTTGATGGAGTACTGAAGGTGCATGAATTGTAGCTGTGGTGAGATAATTGCCAACATATTGATGGTACATGAGGTGTGGCTGTGATGAGATATATGGCAGTAAGCTAGTGATGCAAGAATTGTGCCTGTGATGAGATAGTTGGTGGTATACTTTCGGTATTGGAATTGTTGGTGTGATGAGACATTTGATAGTATACTAATGATAGATGAATAGTGCCTGTGATGAGAAAGTTGATAATATACTGATGCTACATGAATTGTGACTGTAATGTACATAGATAATGGTATATTAACAATACATCAATTGTGCCTGTGATGAGATAGTTGCTAGTATTCTGATGTTACATGCATTGGGCCTGTGATGAGATAGGTGAAGGTATACTGTTGGTACGTGAATTGTGGCAGTGATGACATTGTTGTTGTCATGCTCATGATACACGAATGTTGTCTGTGATGAGATTTTGATAGTGTACTGATGGTACATAGGTTGTAGTTGTGATGAGATAGTTGAAGGCATACTGATGATACATGAATTGTGCCCGTCATGAAATTGTTTATGGTATACTGATGATACATGAATTGTGCCCGTCATGAAATTGTTTTGGTATACTGATGATACAGGGATTGTGGCAATGTTGAGATACTTGATGGTGTACTGATGGTACATTAATCGTGGCAGGGATGAGATAATTGCTGGTACACTGATGATGATGATGATGGATAAATTAGAGCTGTAATGAGCTAGCTGATGGTATGCAATTGATACATAAATTGTGGCCGTGATGTGGTTGTTTATGACATACTGATAGTATATAGTTTGTCGTTATGATGAGATAGTTGATGCTATAATCATAGTGCATGAGTTGCGGCCGTGATGAGATCGTTGATGGCATACTTGTGATACATGAATCGTGGCTGTGGTGAGATTGTTGTTGGGATACGGATCGTGCATGGATTCTGGCCGTGATGGAATAGTTGATGGTATACTGATGGTACATGAGTTTTGGCTGTGATAGGATAGTTTATGATACAGGAATGGTACAAGATTTGTGGCTATAATGAGAAAGTTGATCGTGTACTGATGATATATGAATTGTGGCACTGATGAGATAGTTGTTTTTATACAATACGAACATGGATTGTGTCTGTGATGAAATAGTTGATTGTATACTGATGGTACATAGATTGTGCCTTTGATGAGATAGTTGATGGCATGCACGTTAGGTACTTTCAATTAAGCCAATCCTTTTGTCTTGATTTTTAAGATACAAATGCTTTTCCTCCTTTCATCAACTGCTAGGACCAAACCAAACTCTTCCAACTATGCTAATCATGCTATCTGCGTTTGTCCCTCTTAATTTCAGCTCATATCGAGATCTTTTATACTTGTCTTTCTTCATGTACATTTCACGTGGTCTATGACTTTGTCGAGGTGAATCTAATAGATGATAGAATACGGTGAGCACTTGATAATCCCACGCGACAGACAAGGGAAACTTATGGCGTGGGTTGCTATAATTAACAGCTATTATGACCGTTAATGACAAAGTTGAATTGTATTGGTTAAGGCTGAGACTATTGAGCGAAGGATATTTGGAAGGAAATGTCTGTAGTCATATGTAAAGTAAACTTGCAGCAAGATTGAAAACAGAAATTAAGGTATGAGTATGACCACAGGGGAGTCGAACCCAGGTCTCACTAGGTTTGTTTGTTGCAACATTAAGCTTAGTTACATGAAAATAATTATAGCGTTGGCTAAATAATGATAAATAAGGAGAGCTACAATTTGATTATATTGGATGTCTATTTGAGAAATGACATTAACTTTTACACCCAATACCAAGGCAGATCAGTTAGAGTTGCCTACGTCATGGCACCAGCTATCCAAAATTACAAGGTAAAAATTGGCCAGCAGTTGACTATAAGTGATGCAGTTGGCCATGATATTAACACTGGTGAAAGAAGCAGTACCAGTAATAGTAATTGTTTTATTTCATAATCAGTGAAACATGAAGAAAATGGGAACAAGTACTTTCTACAATGAAGTTGTCAATATTAGCACTGTTCAAAAACGTTCCTGCTATGGAGAATAAAAAAATGCTTAAAACAGTAATCGTATTTTATGATTCTTTTTACTAGTTTAAACTTAGTAAACAATATAAACTCAAAATGTTTTTCGTCTTCTGATGTGAAGAAATTTTATTGCTTTTAACTGATGCCATCCTAGGGTATTGAAAATAAGGAGACTTAGATATACGTAAATAGATATTACATGAAATAGTGTGAACTAAGGTTACCAGTAATTGTCAACGTTACGATCTAAAATATTAACATAAAGCGAAGGTTTACACTTACGTCACTGTCAAGAGTGTAACCAATGTAATGGTGTAAAATATGTATGAAAAATCGTTTTGAATAATGACACGTGCATAGACGTAAAGAACTGTAACTGCTAAAGTGTAGGCCAGAATAATGCTGTAAACCTGTAGTTTACAGCTTGTTCGAACGAATATAAAAGGAGATGGTGAAGTAAAAGAGGTCAAATGGCCAATCGTCACAGTCATTTCTTGGTGCGAAGTTTCAACATTCATATCACGTATGAATATCAATGATTAGTGGGTACAATGATATAGAATAATATTGCATTGTCAGCGGTATAATCACATTGAAGACACCATTCTAGTATATAATGTAAGTAGAGGAAAGGACAGGATGCTGGATGATGATGTGAGAGCGGCTATAGCGAGAGAAATTGGCCTATTTGAAGTTCTGTTGGCAACAGTGAGGAGACGAAGCTGCTATAGTACGGCCATGTTGAAAGGTCAACCGGACTAGCAAAAACATTGTTGGAAGGATCAGTGTCTGGCAAACGAAGGAGAGACAGGTAAAGAAAAACGTGGACCGACAACATCACAGAATGGACAGGGATGAATTTGAAAGAGACCTGTAAGGCAGCAAAAGACCAAGATCGGTGGAGAACGGCAAGGCAAGAGGCAAGACCAATGTCACACATACGATGCCAAAATTACTGGTTTAGCCATTTGGTAGTAACCGTAGTATGATAGTTGATTAAAATGATACCAGACCTAATTTACCACTCTGGTTGCTTTAAAACACATTGTTTTATGATAAAAATTATGTTCGTTTCTTGATATGAAGACCATGTTGATCATTTCAAGTGGGGTATAGCGCATTGGCTGCAAACAGCATCCTTCGAAAATACGGGATAGCATTACATTTTTACTTTTTTTCACTATTCGCCTGTCTTTTTAAGCTTTTTGCTATTTACGAGGGGAAAGGAAGAGTTTGGAGGATGTCCAGACATCAGTAGTTTACTTGCCAAGGAACTATGCTAAACCAGTTAGACTTTCTACCTCGACACTCTTTATGGTTCCATCAAGTGCTCTTTTCTTTACTTAAGAGGAAATTGAAGGATGGCCATTGCACATTCTTCATGGATGTGAGAACTTTGACCACTCTCACACTTGGCTATAAGCAAATATTAAGTCTATAAAAAGTTCTATAAGTCCATCTTACCAAAGATGAGACTTAAAGATAGCATTATCACGTCAAAGCATGATGTTTTAATTAAAATCCATTGTTACAAGCGATGGGCATTATTTAGCAGTATGCCACGCTTAAAGAAACGTACGCAAAACATGCTCAAATTATTTGTGCATCATTATGTTTTACCAATGTACTGTATGTTGGTCTGTATCCTTGCCATTAAGTCCATCTGGCAATATATTTTTTGTAGCATACTCGTTTCCCATGCCAGGGTTAGGGAATTTAACAGAAAGTGAGCTCTATTTGAGAGTGGGCTCTCGTTACCTTCTCTTACTACAGGTCTATTATTTGTCGTCACACTGGTTCGAGCTCGCAACCACAGGCTTCCGAGATCGTCATCGTATCCACTATACTACTGCGGCTCAATATATTTACTATATAGCATTATATTAGTCGATCATAACTATGAACATTAAAGGTTCAGAGTAATACATCGTGACTGTCAAGTGTTTCGAGGCAATAAGAATGATAATAGTAAGAAGAAGAAGAAGACGAAAAAAAAAAGAAGAAGAAGGCGAGGAATAAAAAAGAAGAAAATGTACCCGAAGAATCAAATGGAATGACTTGTTTCATTTTATTGCATTCTCCTTAGTATGAGAGCAATCTAGAATGAAAGTTGTACTTTTCTCAGCGCATCATGATGGTTATGTTATAATAGTATCTGTAAGATCTTGTTGACAGTGTTCAAGTTAAATTATTTGTCTTGTTAAGCATTTACAATGAAGGTGCAAAACTTTTGCCCAAGAACAATTCAGTTGCAGGATTCATCAAAACCTGTTAGAGGGCAAAATCTTTATTATGTTCTTTATACTATATACTCTACAGACTGTGATTGTTCAAAACCTAACACTTACTGGACATACTAATGCAATGTTTTTTCCATTTTCTTGCATTAAGACTTAAAGTTATTATGTATAACTTCTATTTATCTTTCGTACAAATTATTATGAAGAAAGATGTGATGCGAATATTATGTCCCATATTTAGCAAAATAATTAATTTTGGTTAAGTTTCACTTTCAAAGATTTAGGGACATTGCTGTCAAAAGGAAGGTATTTGGTTTTGTGATAATTGTTCTCAAAGGCATCGATTTTTGTTCTTTTAGCATCAAAGCTTCTTCTCCTTGACTCATTTTTTGTTAATGATTACACCGTTTTGATGTTTGTCAATAATTATCCTGTTTGAATGATATTCTGACTACTTCCAATGAATTGTAAATACATAATAAGTTAATTTCTTTCAAAAATGTGATGTATCCATTATTCTAGCAATAATCATTAGAAACAATTCGCATAAACACGAGAAGTTTTTTGCTATACGATAAAGGATTTTACTTGAGGTCAATATTTATTGACAAATATATTTTCAGAAAATTATAACTATTTCTTTATAATGTTTTACAAAGCAAATAGATAAGGTTGCATGGCCTCTTTTGCGCACTAAGCGATTAAAGGTTAATTATTTCCCTATTTAAAATGAAGCATTATATTAATAGTCATTTTTAGATGTTGAAACACGCCAATCTGACAATTGCCGTATCTTTACCTAAACTGATATTGGCAATTCAATAAATAAAGACCAGGCACAAAAATATAGTATTTGAAATTGTAAATTATAAAAGCGTCAATAAATTATAGACTTCAAATTTGTTTAAAAGTACCTTTTGCTTCTGAGACAAAATTTAAATTCAAATATATACACATTAAAGTGAATAATAATCTTAACAAATGATCATGATAACGACTATCATTATTTTAATTATGATATAAACAATTGTAATATTTACAACTTTTATTATAAAATTTTCTTGTTGAGTTTTAAAAGTATTAATCGGAGTAATAACAACAACAAGAGTAATTCGCATACTACATTTTCAGTTTCTAAATGCACCCTTATCAATTACTACTTACTCTGGCTGCAATTTATTGTAACAGCATGTTTCCTAAGATGCAGGAATGCACAGTTGTAAATGAATAATTCAGATCGGGTTTTTTCCAGATTTTGATATATACCAGACAGAATCAGCGAGTCCCATTACTTTCCTATCACAGCAGTATCACTGAAAAATTCTCAAGTACTCCGGATTTCCTGTAATCAGGACAAAATTAGTCAGTCCCATGTGATCCGAATTACTCGAGTTTGACAGTATACGAATATCAATTAAACCATCACATCACTTACATATGAGCCCATCAAGCTAAAAGCAATTTCGCAGGTTGATTTCTTGATGGTAGCGCACCCGCTTTACTTGAACCAACGTTTCAAAGATATTGATTAAAAAGTCAGCAAAAGTCAAAACTCTTACGATTGGTATGGCAAAATAATAGCGGATAAGTGATAACTTTTTCCTGGGTAATAATTTTTTATATTTCTAGCTGGTAGCAGAGGAACGTGTAAAGTTGCATGCGATTAAAGGGAAAAACAACAGTAGGAGGTACCATTTAGAAACACAGTAAAGGTACCAATCCTTATTCTTTTCAGACCGTTAAGGATATTTAGTCATGCAAGGGACAATGACATTAATCATTGTTAATTTTAACAGTATTTTCAGAGCTCTAAATGTTTCATTTTGTAAATGGGATATTTGGTAAAGGACTATTTTTATGAATCAGATGATTATGGTTGAAATCAAGCTGAAGTTGGGAATTCGTGTAACGTCCATCAGTACTGAGAAACATGGTGTCCTTACAAAGAGTCATTGTTCTTGTCTCAAGGTAAAAACATCACATAGATGAAGAACGACCATGTGCTAAAGTCTATAAAATCAGACCATAAAATTTGCATCAGACGTGCAGAAGTATTATAATGTAAATATATCATTTTCCTTAACTTTTAAATTGCTTATTAGCAAGCATATACAAGCGTGTAAATGCACACAGTATATAGAATATATAAACATATATAAAACAGAAAGTCAAAACTATCAAGATGTCTTTTAAATCAACATATCCTTGCTTATTTCTGTACCTCCCTCTCATACGATAGGCTTTACCGATGACGTATCTTAGTACATGTCCATCTGTTTTTTGTTATTATTAAGAGACGGGAGTAACCCTTTTGGGAGTACAAGGAAGACAGGAAGAGGAAATTTGAACAGCTGTTAACACTATTAATGGTCACGAGAAGAAACATGTAAAAGTGATAGCAACAAATCGTCTTCGTTTATCGGTAAAATCTAGTATCAAATTTATTGTAAGAGTCAAAAAAAGCATAGCTTTTGCGAGACATGGTTTCTTGAAAAACGTAATAAAACTGTCTAAAAATTTTTGTAAGGGTTTGGTCACCAAAACGTGCATGGAAAGTGTATAAGTTAAATCTTCAGCAGTTAAGCAAAGTCAAGGTTCTATCTACGTATCCACTATCTACTTAATTGACAATATTAATGGCATGCCATTTACCTCTGTTCTTAGTGAATCTGTTGATAAAATACAAATATTGTATTGCAAATGAAGACTTTTTATAAATATTTCAAAGACTTGCTACCAAGTATAAAAAGTTGAATACCGCCTTCTTTGTACGTTCCTTGATGTCTAAGACTTCGTAAACTGGCAATATGCTTTAAATGTACAAATTTTTCATTAAGACAATTATCCATGCTTTTTAATCCTGTTCATTTGAACTTTATGAAGTGATATGTACTTCTAAAGAGGTGTTTTTTCCAGTGACAGCTGATGTGTGCTCTGATATCACCAAATATGCACTGATTGAATGCTAATTTTAAATAGTTTAACTCGTGATTTTGGCTTTGATATTACATAATTTGAAGGGCTTCAACCGATGCATAATGTCTCATTACCTACTACCCAGGACCAGAGTGTTACAATCTGGATACCTCTCCTGTAACATTTATTACTTTTCTTCTGGTAAGTGCGCAAGCCAAAAGGCTCTCAAAAATTGGTTTTAAACGGTTTCAGACGTTTACATGGAATAATTTTCCCTTATCGCTCTCCTATGGTGAAATGGATCTTTGCTTAACCTTTATACCTTAACTTTTTAGCACTCTATCTGTTCTGTCGAGGATCCCGGAGCGTATTTCGTACGAGTTGTAGTACACAATGTGTCTGACCAAAAGTACAAAAGTTGCAGTGTATAACAGGCATATCAAGTTATCGATTTCCTTTCCATTGAATTGTACTACAAAATTTCAACCCAAATCATGTCGATTTCTACATTGTTACGTTGTCTTTTATGTATACATACAAATTAATAACGAGAAGCCATTAATCAATTGTTGGAGATCTTTGATATTTTTGCTCTTTCTTCTTTGCCTTAACGTTTGAGAAATAATATATTGACTAGTTTTATTAACTTTTCAGTATTTCTTTATGTTTCAACGTAAGTTCTTAACTTAACTGTATGGGTCACATGATTAATAAGAATTGAAACAGAAAACATACTCAAAGAGCGTAATTTGTTACAACAAAAAAATTGTCAATTATGGGGGACACCAAATACGAATTTCTTTTGATTGAAACTCTTTGTTTTTAAAAATATTCTTAGCAGCCCATGTCACGAAAGCCTCTATAGACGTAAATCTGTGATAAACCTTTGTTACATTTAGCATACCGCACATCGGCAATTTCTTTTACCCTTTCTGCTCTTTACAGGTATTCCTCTCCAAGCAGTAATCTTACTTGCTCTTCAGGCCAGCATATTACCTCCTTTGTACTAACTTTGATTAATTTAAGTTCCAACTATAAAAGTAGTTTATTCTAGATAGCAGGTCAATTAAAGTCCCAAGCAAGACCTTAGTAGAAGATTTCCATTTTCTTTGCGTTGTCATGCCATTACAATAGTTTACAGAAAATACATATTCTGTAAAAAAGTTTTGGCAAGCCTACGTTTAAGTTTGTAAGTCATAAAGAGGCTTAAAAGAAAGAAATGTTTTGTACGCTGGATAATTGGTAAATTAAGCTTTACATGCCAATTTCTTTGAAGTTTCGAAAAGCAGTCTTATAAAATTCAGAGATAATTGTTGCCTGAAATGTCTTTTTGTCATTTGATAATATCAAGACTGGCTATGTCAAATTAATAGTCATTCGTTTCAAAGTTATCTACGTCAAGCCTGTTCCTACGATTCCCTTTCAAAAATTGTATTTTTACAACGATGCTCCGCACTAGAAAAATCAATTCCGTAGAAATTTTAAATTTATCTCTAGTGAATTTTCCTATTCGTCAGAAACAGCTTTCTAAAGTTGCTTGCCCTTAGCTGGCGCTTGATCACATCTGGCAAGTAATATACGTTACGTCTTGTGTTTGCAAACTTCTAAACGTGGAACAATTTTATTTGTCATCGATGTTACTTTAACGCTCCTTTGTAATTTGAAGTCTTATTATACGTATTCAAATTAAGAGTAAATAAGCTTAAGTAAGAATTTAAAACAATTTTGAGCTTGGTTGCGTTTGACACAAATGTTAAAGGAGTTACCTCCCAAAAATAAGATGTGGCTTGAAAGTTTATCGAAAAAAATCTGCTATGAAGAAAGACCTGAAATGTACAGTTGCTAAATTACTCTATCCACTGATGTTGTACTATCACTTAAAAATGGACGTGTTTTTTTGATATGGACAAAAAAAGTATCCCAAAAACACTCTTATAGTACGGTAGCTGTTACTAGGCAAAAACATACCGATTGAAAATCTAAGTCTCAGGTCAGTGCAGGAAATTAATGACCGTTAATGGAAATCTTGATCTAATTTAGTTTCTAACGAGTAGCATATTATATCAAGATAAATAACTGCTCTCTAAGAGAGCAAACTAACTTTCTTTAAACTTTGATTAAACTTATATGAAATTGACGTACCTCTCAGGAGGATTAACGCCTTTCAAGGAATTCAAATCTTCAATATTGTTGACATCATATTATATTTTAAAAAGTCTCCTGTCATCATGTACCACTCTTTCTGTCATAAACAAGCAAAACGCTTGAAATGTCTAATGGAGCTTATTTCTAAACTCGACAATGACATCGATTAATTCTGACTTTATTTCGCACATTGCTTGAAGATCTGTTCAAAAGGTAATATACTTTTTAAAGAAGGCGCTTAGGATACGAAAATGATAGTACACCCCGCTGAACCGGGACTTACATGCTCCATCATTTGATTACGATAACCATTTAAATAATTTTTGCAAAACAATGACAGGTTTTTAAAATCGTAATCCAACTTTTCAGGTTAAAATCACTTTGACTTTGAAAGCCTACTTTACTGCTTAGCTCATCAAACGTAAATTTTAGATGATGGAGGCACCCAATGCAGCCAATTGAAAAGTAAACAGTGCATCTGATTATTTAAATGTATCTTATCTATTCTGTAAGGACATCCTCAATTATGTTGATTTCAGCTAGGCAGTCAGACAGGGCATAATTTTTAAAAGTATATGAAAAAAGAACTTTCAGAAATTTACACATATTGTACGTTTTAGACAGCAATTGTAATTAATTGATGGCAGAGACAAATAATCAATTTGCTAAAATTTAAGCACAAATAGTATTATCTATTTACCTAAACGATACGTTACCTTTCTGTTATAGACTTAAAGATTCATTGTGTCATTTTGTTTACTTTTTATACACCAGGGAATGCAACGTCTTTTTCGGAGACCTGAATAGTGCCTAAACAACATTGGTCGCAATACCGAAGAACTGTAGGGATCGTGAAGTAAGAAATGTTGAGCAGATAGCTTGCTTGTGGCTACCAAAAAAATCTCTCTTTTGAACTGAGCAGGGTTTGATTCAGCTTGGCGTTTAGATTTAAGCGATAGACGTCTAATATATACATACTGTACTTTTTCTTAAGTTTCGTAACCTTCTATCTATCTATCAATCAATCAATCTATCTATCTATCTATCTATCTATCTGTCTGTCTATCTATCTGTCTATCTGTCTATCTGTCTATCTATCTATCTATCTATCTATCTATCTATCTATCTGTCTATCTATCTATCTATTAATTTATCGATGCATATATAGAGAATAAACTTCCTGTTAATTGACCAGAGTGTCATGTACCGACCCCCTGTTTACATATAAAATGGCGTAGCGCGGAAGTCATTTTTCGTTCCCAATCCCCTCTCATTGGTTTCCTTCGCAGTACGATTCCTTTTTGATGGTGGCGCCGCATCTGATGTGTTTTTGGTAGAAAAAGCCATGGCCTGCCGATGTTTGGCGAGGTTTGCAAGACTAGGAAGACATGTACAACAATTGCAACCAAGAAGCAACCCTTATGGTATGTGTAATACAATTCTTTACACTTATGTACTTGTAATCCCTAGTACAAAGTCACGTGTCATTGGGTAGGGTAGTTCCCCGTGTCAAGTAACAATACTAAGAATTTGTCCCAATTATCTGGAAAGGTGGATTATTTTTTGAACTTCTGACTGACTGAATTTGGTTAGTTGGTAGGCGGTTATGTCTCGATCATTCATTTATTAGAGTTTGTGGTTGATGATATAACTTTGAAAATCATGAGCGACCGACATCGCCTATGTACATGTAATTTTAATGTTGCATCAGATGTTGACATGTGAACAGGTATTATCTGGGCAACAACCGAAAGTAGACGAATTACTTGAGTCTTGATCATATGAATCTACACTGCGTCACTCATGGGTTTATCCATAGTAGGCGACTTGAGCTAACAGTTTCAGCGATAATTATTTCTGATAGGAGTGGTTACCATTTGCGATATTGTGTACTGATATTGTGATATTGACAACTTGTAACAACAACGTCCGAAAAGTAGGCGGACAGACCGAAACATAAGTTGGGCACATCAGTATTTTTGCCAATAGCTAATGCCCGCAAAATAGCACTCGCAATCTCTAATGCAGCATTACTCCATGAAGGGTAGTTCGTCTTTGATTCTTTATCATTGGAGTAATAAATACGAGTATTGAGCGGAAGATTTTGGGGCGAGTTATTAAAAGAAGCACTACTATTTGACGTTATTTGCGATCAATAAAAACTCGGGGTTTTTTATTTTTTTGGTTTTAAAGACTGATACAAACGTGGATATTATTGCACCCAAGCAAAGAAAGAGATAAACAATGAGCCTAATGTATTAATCGTTTTTGTAAAGCAATAGCAACCAGAAACCATCTTGCCTTCCTTTAACTTTGGCTAACAGTTTTCCCCAGAGGTGGAGTGCTTGTTAATTGTTTCCTTAGAATGTTAATGACATCAATTATCGAAATAAATAATTGTGTAAATGAAGTGTGCTCTGCACATCCGAAGTCAAAAGCAATTTTTGTTAGAGGGATATTTGTGCGCTCTACACAATGAACAACACATGTTCGCCTATTCACTCGACTTCCTCATTTCATACATAGTGAGGAATGTTATAAGATGGCAGTAGGTTTGATCATTTAATTTTCAACCTCTGCATTTTGTTTGTAAACAACATCCCTAAGGCTTACTTTTCCCCTCATGACTCTGCCTAAGTACTAACTCGGGTCAGACATTGATATGAATTTTATTCCCCGTTTGTTTATCTGAATGTTTCTGGTATTTCAGCACTGCTCATTACACTGGCGAGGAGCTGATTGGTATGCCCCAGTGAGTGGCAACATTTCATTTTGTTGTCCTTTTGTATAGCTGTATTTATAAGGGTGTGGTACTAGGTGTAGGGTAGGCATTACAGGAAAATGTTGGGTGCGATAGTATGGAGGTTGATTGTTAATTTGTTTCGATGGGTAAACAAGTGAGTAAAGGGTTGAATTTGTCATTTGTCACAGCGCTTGTGTTATTAAGCAGTAAAGGGGCCCTGATTGTTGAGTGTCTTGATCCAAAACACTGGCTTTGAAGAGCAATGTCATGCTGTGCAATAGTCTGTATGTCTTTTAACTAAGTAATGATATATATAAGATAATATGTGCAACTCTTTGCATGTACATTTAGTAAGCATTGAATCACAGATAGGATAACATACAAATATCATAAATTTATCTTGTTCTCTTCTATTTATGTTTCTAGTCTTCCGTCAAATCCTACCTATCACATCAAGATTACCAGCAGTAAAGTTTTTGTCAAGTGAAGCATCACCCCAGCCTGCTTCTGGATTAATTGATGGGACTGCAAAATGGATTAATAGACTCTTTGGGGGAGATAATGAGGAAAGTCAGGTGAGTTGATTTATGTATGTTTGTTTATGAATGTGCATGTGCATACATACACTTGCATTATTTCATCAGATGCAGGTGTTATCATATATTTGTTAATACTGTACTGGTAATTAGTGTGTTATGTTGTTTCTTTACAGTTTACTTATTCTTAAGTAAGGATGGGATATGTCAAAGCAGTGTTTTGCTGAATATAATATTCAATCCTTGTAGAATGGTATATATTTGACACATATTCAGGCCTTACTGGGAAAAATTTTAAAGGTATGTGGTAAATCACACTTCTTTAGCATTTCAGGCGTGCAATGGTGTGCAGTTGAAAATCTGGTGAAATCACGTAGAGATTGACCAATTTGCCATTGACACTTATTTACTGATAATGAGCTCAACTGAAGTCTGAAGAATTGTAAATAACAGAAACCATGCAACAAAATGAAATTGGTGAGTACCTAATAATAAATGATGGTCATTTGAAAGTTTTCCGGTAAATCATAGACTGCCACAGTAAAAAATCTTAATACGCTAATGCCAGATTAGGGCATGCCATAACAGGTGTGTGCCAAGGCATGCGAGATCGATTGCACACCATTCCCAGTAAGGCCTGAATATTCTATCAAACAGATGCAAAATATGTATATGTTATTGAGATTTGATTTTATTTTAGATTGTGGCAGAAGAAGAGAGGAATGAACGGCAAAAACTATTGGATAGGGTAAGGTGTTATTCATTGGATATTTTATTGGTTGCCTGTGGAATGTTACAGATTGATGTTTACTGAGGTCTCATTTTGAAAGTAAAAACATATGTAAGTAGCTAAGTGCTCTAATTTATGTTTTGTTTATTGCTCTTTATTTTTTGTGATATGAATCAATATTTGAATTGATGATGTAGTGCCATTTCTAGTTATTGTGTTAAACATGCCAAGGCATGCCATGAGGTGATCAGGGAGTGTTCTGGTTTTGCACCGTCTCAGCACACTTCTTTATTATCTTCATTTAGGTGTATGAAATGTACTTTGCTAAACCACCACAAGAGCCAGACTTAAACTTTTATAAGGAAGCATTTGACTTACTGATTAAGTACAATGACAGGTAAGAATATATAAATCGTTTCATGTTATAACAAGTGTGTTGAATGTGGTGAACAATTGTGGGTTTTATTATATTAATTGCAGAGGAATAATCAAAGTAAAATGCATATAATATGTATGCACTCAAACATTTTGAGCTTTTTATGTATATATATATACCTAATGTATAGTAGTCAGTATATATAAGAAGATTTACACCCAAAACATTAGATGTAAGTTCTGTTTATTAAATGAACACTTATTTTAATTATATTGAAATATATTTATGTATTTTTATATTTCTATCACAATGGCTTTATAATTGTCAATAATAAATTTACTTATCTTTATTATAGAGTGGGTGTTGAAACAGTATGGCGTATTCTTGAAGGTTCCAAAGTTGTACCAGATGAGGAACTGATTTCTAAGGTTTGCCCTTGTTTGTATTCAGAGTATGCATTGGTTTGGTTTGGATTTTCGTGTAATCAAGTCTGCTCTTTGGGGCATGTGGATTTGTTCGCATTGTTCCCCCACTACTCTCATTGCCCCCTTTTTCTATTGTGATCCTTAACAGTTTTCCTGGTCTGTATGTATATATACAAGTTTTTTAAAAGTGTTTATTTCTTGAAATTTATATATATTTAATAAACATAGATGATTGAGCTCTTGACAGATATATGTATATAGTGGGGTTAAAATTAATTGTTGAATATGCTCTTAGTTCCTACTGGCATTATGTAGGTTGTTTCAGTTCTGTCTTTGTCATTTTGACCAAAAAAATATAGTATATAATATAATATATAATATAATATAATTTCTTATGATGATGAGCTTTCACGGTCATTGTTGACACATATTTTCTCTCCTTGCATTACAGGTTGAAGACTTCTTAATCGAAGCTCGTGAACGCTCCTGGTTTTAATAAAAATGTGGACTGATTGATAATCGATTCTATTGTCTATCACTAGTTTGCACTTGAAGATCAAAATGATATTAAAGAACAGGTTATCCATTTGCTAGTGGTAGCTTTGAAATGTTAATTGGCAGTGGTTAGGTTTTGCTGTGGATTTGGAATCTTTATTCATTTGTACAGTACCATTATAGATTAGAATGTCTTTGATATCTTAAACTGACATGTAAAGTAAGTCTTGTGACAAGGAAGAAATGTTGATTTGTGTGTTAACGGAAGTGTCTCTTCGTTTCTCCTAGAATCTTAGGGCATTAAAAAGTGTTTTTGTTTTGACTGCTTTTGCTATGTCATGTGCTACAAAAAAGATCATTTTATAATTCATCATTATCATCATAACCGTAGCCGGGGCCGTTGGTGCACCAACTGTCGGACATCCGTACGCCACTTGCCCCGGTTATCGACCCTCCTTCTGCATTTATTGATGGTTCTGCCGCACCATTCCTTGACATTATCATGCCATGTCATCCTTGGCCTTCCTCTTCCTCTACTCGGTCATTCCAAACATAATGCCATTGCTCATACTTCCCTCCATCCTAGAGACATGGCCAAACCAGGTGAGTTTCCTGGTTTTCACTATGTTCACAAGGCTGTCGAGTGGACCTTGTTGTCTCTCAATTTCTGCCATGACAAATTCATTGGTTTTTCTCTCCTTCCACGAGATTCCTAGTATATTATAATTAGCAGAAGAAATTAAACAGGATGTCTTGCCTAAAATATTTCAATAGAATCTTCACGAGCATTTCATCCTCATTTTAAGAGCAAGTTGACAATAGACTTGTAAATCGAATGCCTACCTTACAATCTTTATATTTTCATGTCTTTGTATCAGACATTTTTTCAAAGTTGTGATGCTTTTGTGAAGACCTGCAACTTTGCGATTCAGTCTTCAGATTCAGAGATTCATCTCCTTAATTGTTCAATCTGATAAATGAAATTTATAGTGATATTTATAGTGTCCAAAACATGTGAATGGAATTTTTCATTTTATTAAGGTATTTTGATGTGCAATGTCAACTGTAATGCAGTTTTAATGTCAAATTTGCATGAAATTTTGCAACAGCCTAATGAGTTACTTGGTGATAATTAAATAGATTGCTTAATAAACTAAATTTTTGAAAAATTACTACTCTATTTTCATATGTTTTGACAATTAAGGTAGCCGGGTGGGCGCTTGGTGCTATAAGCTTATTCCTGTAAGCATGCAAAGTCTCTCCTTATAAGAGAGCCATTTGTGTAGTTGATTTAATGTCACTCAACTACAGTGATTTACTTACTCTGTTTTTGAATTAACGCACATATGAATTGGAACAGTGTTATCATAAATGCTGTAAGTTATCATTTTAAATTTGTAGGATGAATCTGTATTTTTCATTTGCTACGTGCCTGTGATGCACCTAGACTATTATGCTTAAGGGGATAGGGGAGGGCAAGGCCAACTTTATATGAATCTTTTAATTCATGCAAAGTTTGCATGACCAATATTGTTGAAGTAAATCCTTCCTAAGTGTATTCACTACAGTGAACATGTAGTCTGCAATGTTTTTGGGGTGTTATACACCAGTTGAGCACCTCCCAAGTACATATTTCATTCATAAAATGTCTTCCATGTAAAAGTAAAGTGAAATAACTTCTGGACAGGTCGATCATCGATACCTATGTTTTGACACTATCTTAATTACACAACACATAGAATATATATTTTTCACCTTACCAGTAGAATGCCTTTTAGATCAAAATCAGCATGGTCTTTCTTTCTTAGGGAAATAAAACTTGAAAATACTTCGTTAGAGCATGGAAAAGCACATTACTCGGTCTATTTGTATGTATACTGGCACCTACATACTGAGGCCAAGGTAGTTTTCAATGGGTGGTCAAGATGACAATGAAGTCAGATTAGTTTCCATACTTGGAGGGGGGACTGCCAGTTGATCCAGTGCCATTTTAGTCAGTGGTTTAAGGGAGAAGTATGCCATTTAATATGTTTTGGGGCCCACGAGAACATTCAATATAACCTGAACCACAACAGATTTTACATGTGAGGTACTTAAGCTACAGAATATTGAAAAGTTGTTGCATGAGACATCTGCATAAAGGATTCACATGGCAGGCAAGCACCAAACTGCTGTCTTCAGTCCCTATACCCCTAAGGGCCCACATGAATTTGAAATGTAAAAAGATGGGACAACATTATACTGGAGCATTGAATTTCTTGGAAAGGAATTTCTTGGACTGGGCTATGGCACAGCTATATTCATAATAGATTTTTGAACTACCAAATTCACTGATTACCCTTCTAAACTTAACTTAGCTTTTCACGAATACATGACGTAGTAGTCGAGTCCAGGCTACTTCAAGTTGTTATTTGAATTAGAAACAAATATGGCGGAAAATTGATTGTTTACATTCTCCTTAGATACAAATTGAAAAAAGTGACGCATTACGATTTTGATTTATTAAAGGAGAATGGCAGCCTGGTTATACGCTATAATTTTATCATGTTGTCAACATCAAGATGTTTTTCAACAGGCCTAACGACATTGTTAAGTGAAATTGGAAAGGAGAAACTCTGCATTTTTGGCCGATGGCCGAGTAATCAATAGTTCGATATTCAACTGGATTTATTAGACTTCTTTTGCAATTTGTGCTCCATTTTCAAGACGAAACAACGCTCAGCGAATCGTGTAATCTAGTACTTTTGGAGTTAACGATAAGACCACGAACTATTCAGTTCTTTCCTTAGGCTTGGGGGAGCAGAGAGGGACTCGATATTCGAGAATTCTTAATAATACTTTACTCTACTCAATAATTACAAGGCGACAGAGGGAAAACGTCTTTTTGATTGTAAACGTCTGTTTAATTTAACAGCTTTCAAATTATTGTCTACTTTGAACTGTGCGTAATAAAAAATCTATATATGTTCAGCTTTGTTAAGTGCAGTGCTGGTGGATCGTTTAATTGGTAATTAATGGATACAAAATATTAGCCAATTAACAATGGGGACAGGCTCAAGTTTGCAGGCAACAAATTCGTCAGTGAATACGTTTAAAAATCAGCCATCCGTACGCGAAAGGTTACAAGAAGAATTCGGTGTCAGAAATGATGACGAGGACACTAAGGAAATTGGTATGAAACTAAGTGAAATGCCGGGTGTCTTTAAGGCCAAAACACGATTTCTCAAACCACTACGAAGGGATCCTGTAAAAGACACGAATATTCGGAAACGACCAGTAAGTTCTAAGGATTAATTAAAGTATTTTGTAAAGTATGACATGGCTGATCATAACATCTAGGCACCTGGGTTTCAGTACTACATGTAGCTATTGCATGACGTTGTTTACGTCTCAGTTTAGCGATATGAACGTGGTATGTTTACAAGATAATTAATTTAACATTTTACAATTCCTCTTATTGCATGGAATAATGCTCGTTTTAACAACTTATTCAACATCCTGTTCTTGCTACCTTGACTAGTTTGTGATCATAGCCTGTTAAGTAATGCTCTAATTTAATCTGCCTAACAACAGCTCTCTGCTTTGTGAAAGAATCTAGAGCCTTCAGGAAATAAGCCCTACTTTTATCTTTATTAATTTCTTGTTCTATTAATATTATTTTTATTTTTTCTTTTGTATACGTATAGGATAACCATGCCTTGTTAAAAGAGTTGTACAGAAGAATGGACCCATCTGTAGTTGGTCCACAGGGCATGAAAATCACTGGTGAACTAGAGTTATCTGTCAAATATAAGTATGAAAGTGCAAATTTGTTGGTTAAAGTTGGCAAAGCAAAGAATTTAAAGGTGGAAAATGCACATAAGTTGCCTGATCCATTTGTACAGTTAGAAGTGTTGACTGCCAGGTAAATAATTGAATTGTAATGATAAAAATTGTTTATTGTATAAAATCTGTTTAACTTAAAACAACAGTGTTGGTCTTGATTTCAATCACATTTATAAATCCTTGGCCTTGTCATACTGTAAATCAATTTATTTGTTTAGGTGAATGTACTTGATGAATTATGATTTCCCATACATGGCAAATTTGTATGTCTTGAATATATTCAAGAGCTCCATTAACTTTTCACTGGTAAATCATCTACATAAACACTAAGACCCTTGATAAACTTGTGGTTATTATGTCCATACAAAAATAAATACATTTTTCCTTGCAGTGAAATCCTAACTCAACTACATTTCATTTGATCTTTACTTCCTCTTACATATTTTATTATATGATATTTTAACTATATTTATAGAGTAGATTCATGCAGCTGAAAATGAATACATAGATTTGTAGATAAAATAATAAGTAGGTAAAATAATTAGATATTTCATTTGAAGGACATATATGGCCTGTGGAGACAATACTGCTTTATGGGTTTGAATCATGGACCATGACCTACACACAGGAATCCTCACTAAGTGGCTGTTATACACGCATGTTATAATGTCTCTTAATGTATCTTGGACAGAGCACACGAGGAACCCTGATTGGTTTGAGGGACAGCAGTGGAAGGTAGCAGACAAGATCTGGGAGAGACGTGTAAGACTTGCAGGTCACTGTGTAAGACACCCAGAACTGACTGCCTCCAAGCTTGTCTTGTGGGAACTGACACATGGAAAGGCCACTAGAGGAGGACGGAAAAAACATGTGGATGTACTGAAGAGAGACACTGGCTACACAAGCACGGATGAGCTGAAGGCAGGGATGCTGGATGGAAATGTGTGGGGAGGTGTTGTTTGTCAAGCCCGAGATGTTGCAGTAGCAGCCTGGAGATGATGATGATGATGATGATGATATATGGTCTTAAATCACTTTTTGCTACGTGTGTATCATTTGTCTCCATTTTACAATCTTACAATCATCATTTTTTATTCTTCTAAAAAAATCAGAGATGAAAAAGCATCTGCTATCAACTGCCAAAGGACCAAACAGAAATGGAACAGCAGCAAACCATCTTTTCAAGAGATTTTAGTTTTCCCACTTGATCAGAATTTATTAGCAGACACAAAACTAAAGGCAACAGTTTGGAGCAAAGACAAAGTATCAGAGGATGATTTCTTAGGTCAAATTGTCCTGGAACTTTGCAAAGCTGACCTTCAGAGTGGATTGCCTGTTTGGTATCAGCTTCTTCCAGAGGTAGCTTATATTTTAATGAATTTTAACTATGATAATCTCCACACTGTATATCTGTTTCAAGTTTACATTTTCTCTCATCATTGTCAGTTGTGTTCCTTCATTAACTCTCTCATTTTTTTGTTCACCTGTCTTCCTCCTTTCACTCTTCATTCTCTTCTTCATTTCTATTTCTTCCTGCTTTTCTTGTCCCAGCATCTATTAATCTTGTTTTGCATTCATTTGTTGTCTTTTCTTTCTTCTATCTTTTGACCTTCCCCCTCCACGACTGTTGTCTCTCCTGTCTGTCTTTTTTAATTTTTCCTTATGTCCTTCTCTTTTATTACAGTTATAATATAATTTTTTTGCCAATTAGTTCTTTTTAATATATGTTAGTAATATCAAATATCGTAGTATGTCTATAGTATGTGAACTCTGTTATTGCCTCTTAAAGGACTCTTGAAACATATCTCAGAAACATTTTATGTCTCATGATTGCCCCCTGTCCATTTATTAAGCTGTTATTACAATTTGTTTCATTCTCCAGACTGATTTGTCAATTTCAGGAAGTATTGATGTCTCCATAACCCATGTTGTTCCCAGTAAGTTAATGGTAACCATCCATGAGGCAGCATCCTTGAAAGCAACAAATGCAGCTGCCAAGACATCCAATCCCTATGTTCGCTGCTTTGTAACAGGTATTCCCGAAAGGCATGAGAGCCAGGTAAAAACATTTATAAACTTTAACATTGTGCTCCTATTACAATAGTATATATGATTTTAAAATGGTTTCCACCCTAAAGAGTGTACTTAAACAGTTTTTACAAGGAGACTTAGCTCTTGATTTGGGGGACCCAAATGTATGATTTTTTCGTTTGGTATGGGCAGGATTTAATACATTTATTTTTAAGGTAACAAAAGTTTTGAGGGGGTAACGATCCTTCTTTTACATGACTTAGGCCTTGTAGGTCAAAACTTTGTAGTTGGATAATTTCCTTTGTCAGGACAAGGACAATAAAGCTACACGTTTTATATTTTATTAAGTAAAAACAATTCTCTATTCACCTGTTCGAGTTTTTTGTCGAGATCATCTATTTTTATGTCTTCAATTGGCAAATATTATCTTGACATCAAATGAAAAACCTTTCTTCTGAGTCACCCTGTCAATCATAACCCTAAGTGCACTCCTGTGTATGTGACAGGAAAAAAACATTCAAAACTTTCTGCTTCAAAATAGTTTTTTGGGCTTATTGTAACTGCACTCTTAGTGGAATGCAATTGATTTTTGTTGTCAAACAAGATATGGGTGTTCCTCAGTATATCATACCTATTTAGTTGTTTTGAACTAGGTATTGTCATTTTATAAACTGTTTCACTACATATGGAATGCTTTATTCCTGCAGGTTGTTAATGATACTATCGATCCTACATTCGATGAAAGATTTGAATTTGATGTTCATAAAGACGAACTACAGGACAGGTAAATTAAGTAGGATTCTTGTATGGATATTCTTTTGCATTTTAATGGAATGTATACACAAATATGTAAATCATAGGTCATATCACCTTGATTCTTGATGACTCTAGATGACAAAAGGTGTGCATGAATCAATTTGATACCATCTATAACTTGCTCTTGAGCAGAACTTCCTCCCTCCCTCTAGTGCAATTTTCCAATCTCGATTTTAACATCTTTCCTGATTTAACAATCACCTATACCAGCTAAGACACAGCACTCAATGCATTTGGTCTTAATTTTAATGCTTACAACATTTGACCATAACTCAGCAATGCTTTCGTCCACCCTTAGTGCAGTAGGCACACTTTTTGTTGCACAGGACTACATCTTTTTAGCTTTAGATGGATAAGTGTGTAGGAACAATCCTTTATGACAACACTAAAAGTGTCTTGAATATTCTTGACTTTATGGACTCAGTGGAAGCCATGTGGAGCACAAGAGAGCTGTTCAGAATGGTGACACTAAACAGTATGAAATAGTTGACCACTGTTGGAGCCATAACCATACTTTTGACTGGGATAACAAGAAAATTATAGACAAGGAGACCAACACAACAACAAGAAAAATCAAAGAAACCATCCACTCCCTACAACACAGCAATCACATCAACAGCATATCCTACAGTCTTCCAGAAATATGGCTTTCAGCACTAGCAAAGGAAGCAGAACAAACACAACACAGCTATAGTGCTAATCCTCAGGACATCTCGATCCCTGTCACCACAGACATCTGCAGTGAGGAAGATTAAAATAGCTGTACCAGATCATTTCTAGTAGCCTGATGATGGGAGAAGTGTCTCTCGAAACATAGCTTATAAAAAGCATACGATTCATGTCATGATAAAGCTCCTGTCTGCTAAATGTGTCTCTCCCAGAACTGACCTGTCTATGTCCCAGATAGTTAGAAGTCATGGTTTCCCACCCTCCTCAGGGTGTTGGTTTGTACTTCTGTATTTTTGTAAAATTCACTCTGAAGAATTCTTCATGAGCTCAATCATCACTGTTTATTACAACTTAATTATGTATTTAATAAACAAACATTTCTTTTGTTTAATGTGTGCAAGTGTATTAACCAAATGTCATATTGCTAATCTCAATTCTTTGTTGAACATCAATGAAAGAGTTTATTCTTAGGAGCTTAACTTCATTAAACTGGACTTTTTGACCTAAATATATATTCCCATTCGAGATATTGAATTATCTGGATTTTATTACTTTATCTTTTTAAATTGGTAGACCTTCCATCATTAGAAACACCAATAGAAAGACCACTATAAACACCAATAGAAACACCAATATAAACACCACTAGAAAGACCTCTATAAACAGCATTGCAAACACCACCTTCAAACACCAGTACCAGCACTACAAGAAATACCATTTAAATGATCACCAGCAATGTCACTACCAACATTAGTACAAATACTACTGTTGAGACCGCTACAAATGTTATCACTAGTCCAATCTTCTGCTAACAGTACTGCCAACACCACTATCAATTTTTCTTGGTTTTCTCAACCTTCTGCAGGGTGCTGGTCATCAATGTCTTGAGTAAAGTGGGGCATGGAAAAGATAAAAGACTGGGCGATGTTCAGATACCATTAGTCAATCTAATGGATGGGTCCTTTCCTAGAACTACCTTAGACCTTGCTGATCTGGTAAGTGACACTATCACAGTATCATTGTCTCAACAGTATCTCAGTACTGTAGCATAATTAGGGCCAGTTCCTACTAACTCTTCAATATTTTCTCCATGACTAAGCCTCTCCTTGATTGTATCAATATCTTTTATGTTGTTTTAGTTTATAGCAATCAAAAAGACTCCTTTAAGAAGTTTCATGGATGTGTCAAGAAA
Source organism: Chironex yamaguchii (assembly GCA_024741275.1). Taxonomy (NCBI): domain Eukaryota; kingdom Metazoa; phylum Cnidaria; class Cubozoa; order Chirodropida; family Chirodropidae; genus Chironex; species Chironex yamaguchii. The sequence goes on along the minus strand of JANTCA010003788.1, from coordinate 1,137 downwards.
CTTTTAAGACATCTGGCTACATTTAAGACATTTGCAACAAGATTGATATATGAAGTTACATGTTTGCCTACATTTTGGAGACACTTTTATATCCTGAAGAATAGAGAACCTTAGTAACCATTGCAATTTGTGTGATTCCTTTCTTCTTTTGTAGCGGAATACACGTCATGCAAGAAACAAATGGTCTGAAGAGGGACTATCGGCAGAGTTTCGAGAAGCTATGAGAGCACACATTGTGTATCAGTTCCCTAAGTTCCTTTTTAAAGAGGATCACAAAGGGAAGAAGGTAAATGAATTGATATGCATCACTAGTGTTATCCTGATGATACTAACTACAACTTTCAATGACACCAAAAAGCTCTGCTAACATAACTTCAAATACCTCTACTGAGAGCATGACTGACACTTACCGAAACCACTACTAACACTACTACCAATACCATTAGCAAAGTTTTACTAGCACCACTATAAAACCATACCAACACTACCTTAAAACTCAATATCAGTACCACTATAAAGCCACTACCAACACCCTATTAAACAACCATCAACACCAATACCAGTAGAAAACTGTTATCAATACCAACAAAACTACAAAACCACCATCAACACCAATACCAACACCAATACAAAGCCAATATCAATAGGAACAATATCACAAAACCATTATCAATACCAACAAACTACAAAACCAGTATTGACACCAGCACCACTACACGGCCACCATCAACACCACTACAAACCACCAACAACCCAATATCAACACCACTTACAAGACTAGTATTGATACCAACACTATTACAAACCCCATATCCATGCCAACACCACTACAAAACCGTTATCAATACTAACACCGCTACAAAACAATTATCAACACTAATACAAAAGCGTTATCAATACTAACACCGCTACAAAACAATTATCAACACTAATACAAAAGCGTTATCAATACTAACACCGCTACA
>JANTCA010003787.1:0-10563 GCA_024741275.1 Chironex yamaguchii | reverse complement strand
TATTGAACTTTTATTGATGATTTTTGTATTCTTTGTTATTGTAACTTTTACCATTTTTATCACTAATGCAGTTAATGCTGTACATTTATACTTCCATTATTAATCCCGCTGTCCTTACATTTACATAACAAATAACCGAGGGCTAACCTTCCTCAGGATCCTAGCTGTTCCCAAAAAGGCAGTCTTCTGCATAGCTCCAACATCACTCAGTACCTCCAATTTTGCCATCCAGTTTTCAAAATCTTTTGTTACACTTCCCAGGGCACCTATCACTTTAGGAACAACTTGTGCATTTTCCAATTGCCACAGTCTTAAAAATTTCCTCTGTAAATCTTGATATTTCTCAAATTTTTCTTGATCCTTTTCATGAACTCGTCCATCAGCAGGTATAGCTATATCAACAATTATTCCACTTTGTCTTCTCTTCTCAATTATAACAATGTCTGGACACCTTGCCTCTATTACATGATCATACTGTATATTGATATCCCATAGCAACTTTACATCATCATTCTCTGCTGTTCCATCTGGGTCATGGTCATATCATCTGTCCTTAAGATCTAATGCATGCTTCTTACACAGCTCCCAATGAATCCTCATTGCTACATTATCATGGTGCCTCTTATATTCTCTTTGGGCTAACTTTTCACATTCACTAATTATGTATTGAACACTCTCGCCTCTTTTGCCACACATTCTACAAAGGGTGCTTTCTGTGCTTCTATCAATGTGGTGTTTTATGTAATTTGTTCTGATAGCTTGTTCTTGTGCAGCGTACAACATGCTTCTGTCTCCACCTTTGTGATATGCTTATGCTTAACAGGATGCCGTCAATTTTATGTTCAAAGTTGTTGATGTTCTCAGTACATTTTAGTTCAAAAGGTTTCTTGTTACATATTAATGGTCCTATAAACAAAATGTGTTTTGGGCCAGTAATAGTGTTTAACAGGTTGATATATTCAACATTTGCAATAAGTGTCAGTTGTAAAATATATCTTAAACATACTATATGGAATAAAGCATGAAAATGTTTGATGAACACTGCAACCTTGTAATCACTAAATTTGCTTTTTCTGAAGTTTATAATTTTGTGAGGGGATAAATGATAAATGGCAGGGTTTTTGATATTTCATGTTTTATCCTAACTACTGTTAAGAATATTGGTTTAAAGTATAAATTCAAAGGGAAAACAAAAATGAAGTTATTCATAGTGTAAACAAACATTCAGTGATATATTATCATTGAAAACTGAAAGCTGATGAAAATGCATTAACTGTATTATAATACCTCTAGGCAAACTAGAACATCTCCTCAATGAAATTGGATGCTTAATTTCTATCAAATATGTTATCTCCACATCTACTTTTACCATCATTGTTGAAAAACACAATGTTCACCTAGACACAAATAAACATACTGACACAAACAATTTTTGTTGTCTAGGAGTTATAAAAAAAGGTATAAAGAGACATAAATAACATAGCATTTTAAAAGAATACATGTAGTAATATGGGACATTCTCGACCTGAATCTGACCCCTAGCACTTACTTGTCATGTTTAAAAAAATCCACAGAAAATAATAAAATGTTATACAGCAGGCAAAATTCAAGGAATATTTAAGCTTGAAAAAAAAAATGAATCTGGATACCATACTAATGTCATCACATAATTCAAATACCATCATTGGCATAGCCATGGGGGATACAAGACTAGTTCCCCCCACTTTTCCCAAAAGATGGTCCTTGATACTCCAAATTTCTGACTTGACAAAGCTTTTGTTACATTGTGGTAATTATAAAGGCATCACCATTCTTATAACTAAAGCAGTGGCGGTTTTAGAGGGGGCAGAGGGGCCTAGGTCCCAGGCCCGATGCTTTTGGTAACCCAGAAAGGGCCCCGCACCCAAGAAAAAATTGAGAGGAAATCAGGAAAGCATTTGAAAGCATCCTGTGCTTTTTATTTATGTGCAGTTTTCCTTATAAATTAAAATATTTCAAAGCACATTGCTAAGAAAACTGACACTTCTTAATCAGTTTCTATATTTGCTAAATCTAAGGACAACAAGGTCTTTGTTTCCAGATCCTGCCACTTTCTAAAGGTGACACAACATAATGGGGACATCCTGACACTTACAGTTTAAAGGCGACAAATGATGAATTATGAGGTCATCATGTATTAGTAACAAGTGAAGAGCTCGCGATTCATCAGTTGTTGCCTTTAAACTGTAAGTGTGAGGAACTCACAGGCTCGGTTTATCTGCTAAATTCTAGGCACTAGTAGGTATTTGTGATTAAATAATAGATTAAATTTTGAAACTGAAAAGGACTGGTGTAACAAGCAGTGACAAAGATCAAGGTCACACATACAAATTTGGTAATGAAAAGAGAAAATTGAAATATGCCAAGAATGAAATGTTCAGGAAGCACCAGAAAATTATGACATTTCTTAAATGCCATACTGGCAAAGTTACTAAGATACAAGAAGCGGTGGAAGAAAAAACTGTTGAAGAAGTGGAAGTGTGCACCAGTTTAGAGGAAGAGTTTATAAGATCAGTTTATAAGAAACCTACTACTAGACACCCTAACATTTAAGAAACTTTTAGAACTACAGAGAGAAAGAGAGAGAGAGAGTTAAGAAAGTGTAGAAATTTTTGTGTCAGCTTTGACAGTTTTGGAACAATGAAAAGCTAAACCAAAACTGTATCTTTTTGAAAGCATAGTGAAGACTATATAGAATTAACCCAATTTAACATTGTTGTCAATTTAACAGCCATGAAAATCATGCCAAAGAAAGAAGTGGAAAGCAAGCCTACACTAAGGATCACAGCCGAAAGAAATGGCACAAATGCTCTCATGACAAAATCAGGGATGAACCCAATGCGCTTGATGAGCTTCCATTGGGAGAATCTTATAGGATCAATCAGTTTATGCCCATTATCGACTCACCAACTTCCATGCTCTCGAAAATAATTGCAGCTTATTCAGACCTCAGTGAGAGGTTCAGCTTTTTTGCTAAGCTTGGTCTTGAAGAAACTTGCGATAATGATCTGTGTTCCCCAGCCAAAAATTTGGTTAAAAGTTACCCTGAGGACTTGGAGCCTGAATTAGAGAAGGAATTAGTGCATTTCAATGCCTTTTTAAAAGGTCTACAAAAGAGAGGAGCTCTTTCCAATGCCAAGATCAGTGAAAATGACATGTTACTTTTAATTGCTGACAATTCCGTTCATGAATTATTTGCCAATGTTTCAATACCTGTGTATGTTTGTCACCAACTGCAAAGGAGAGCAGTCGTTTTCAAAGCTCAAGTTAATACTGAATTACTTGAGAAACTCAATGGGGCAGAAGAAGTTGGTATCTTTGTCAAATTCTGTCAATACAAAGCCAGCTATTGAGAGGCATTGATTTCTCCTTTGTAACAGACAGTTGTGCAGAAGAAAAAGCAAGGCACAAATGCCTTTGAAGTTAGCATTAAAACTTTTCTAACAGTACTTATATTATAATTATTTTCTATTCTGTAAATAGCTCTTTTCAGTATGAGGGTTTCCCTAACAGAAAAAAGTGCATTTAGGGAGAGAGAAAAAAGGTGGAATCCCAAAATTTTTTCTTGGATCGCTGAGTTCTTACTCCCTCAACAACCACACACTTTCAAACAAGTGGCACTATCACTGAATACCATTGCCAAAATGTAAATGCCTACGCATGGACATTGGGCAACTCATTTATACTTCCCACCTTCACATCATTTACTGCCCTTCCTTGCACATGAACTTGTCATGAAATGCCACTTTCTACAGACTGGATTACCCACCACAATATGGAGTATGCCAGTTTAAGATGAGATCTCTCATGTACCATGCAGGCTGGCTGACAGCAAGTATGTGCGTGCAGATAGCATTTTGATATGCAATTCAAAGATGCACTATGTGGCAGTTAGGTGTTACATAGGCTACGGACTGCAGAATAGGGCAAGTTCACACCCAAGATATTTTTCAAAAATGGTCCTGCACACCCAGAATAGGGCGTATCAGGGGAGGGTCTCTTGTTTAAAGCAAATTAAGAATTTTGACGTGCACACATATTAATGTGTAAACTTCCACACTCAGAATGTTGTCCTTGCACACCCGTTAGGGTTTTAGAAACTATAATCTGAAGTCGGGCATAGGATTTCTTCCTTAAGATCAAAGTGTTTTGTGAAAATGAGGACCGTACAAGTTCACCGGATCAAGGAGAAAAATAACCGGTCAAGGGCTTTCAAATAATGTTTTGTTTCGGTCAAATACTTGTAAACTTTGTTTTATCATCTTCTGTTGTTACGGTTGTTTCCTTTAATCATAAATTAAAGAGAATACACACTTCTACTTGCGTATGCACAATTTTTAACAGTAAGTATTATATCGCGAATGGAGCTGCCACATTCCTCAGTATGGATTACCGATGGGTACAAGTTATCGTGCAAATTAACGGTCTACGTATACGCTTTGGTGTTAACGTACAAACCAAACGAATTTCGGCCTCTAAAAGACTTTTATACACGATAACGCGTCGAGCACATCACGTATACTTCAGAACAAATTTAAAAAGTCATATTAACAGGCATGGTAAGATTGAATCAGTCCAATACATTACCTGAAGTCTGCTAGACGTCGACAATTTTGCCACTTGAAATAATCCTGTGGCACAACGACGATAGCAATGACGAGGCTGACATCTTATCAATAATGCCATTGCTAGCAAGACTAGTAAAAATCTTAATTAGCGCGCAAAAGTAACGAATGAACATGAGGTAATAAAGTGTGAATTTTTGCTCTGATATCAACAGTCTCAAGTTCGTACTCCTTTCAATAGTGCATCAAAAAGAGGCTGGATGACATAGCAACTGTGAAGGGGGACACACCCCCTATCAACTTGTGTTCAAAATGAGATCCAACAACATCTCATCCCATTCCGAAGTCGATGACTTCTATCGGCCAAAGAGTTACGCCAAGTCCAGATTTGATATACGACGTATATAAAATACCCCAGTGACATATTGGACAAGAAATTTTGAAAAAACTATACGCCAAATATCTTTGGCGGAAAGAGCATCGATTCCAGTCCTGGAACTGAGCGGTTATAGGGATTACGATGTTTCTCAGGTGGCAACAAAACATTTTGTGTTTCTTATGTTTCTTTTACTAGTACTGGCAGCCATACTTCCGAAAGAGTGAAGGATATGTTATATGTGTGATTGTCTCTGTTGTATTATTGACTGTAATATGGAATATTGCTGTATGTCTATAATTTTCTTGTTTTGCCAATCGCATGTGAAACTGCATATCCGTCAGTGTTTGACTATTTCATGACTCTTGATATCAACCATTCCAACAGCTCTTCTACATTCTTCTTCTCTCTGCTCCTTCAATTAATACTCTCCGCAAATACACCTTCCGTGCTACCTATCTCCCTGTCACTGTAGAACTGAAGAATAATTTCTAAGAAGGTACTTGTAAAAGAAAGTGAACTTCCTAGAAATGCTCTTTCTATCCCTAGTCCAATACTGAGTCCATCAATTACATTATCCCTGGTCGTGTATTCAACTGCGCTTATTAAATGCCTCTCATTACCTGTCTTTGCTACATTAAGATGTGTTGCATTCTGATCACAAAATCCTGCACTCTGGCGATTTGCTTCAACTTGACCATGAGTCAGCTTCACTTTAATATGCAAAATAGAAACATTAGTTCCTATATACGTGCCTGTCGATTAAAACGTCTTTCATGCATTGTCTTTTCTGCTGAACACTTAAACATGAAATGTTTTAGTTCCGGCAGTAATATCTATGTTGCAACTACGATCTTAAACTGTTATTTTTAAGGTCACATAACAGGGAAATCTTCTTGCATTAAAGTTCAAATCTGACGATACCCTCTTGTATCTTTTGAGACGAATATCCTGTTACTCAAATCAAGAAGAAGTTACGTCTTTTTATTAGGAATTGCCTGTTTGTCAGTAAATTTTGCTACTTCTATTGCTTAAGACTAGAGTCCCCTTTGATATATGCTTTGTGTCAAATGAAAGTATTCCGTCACCATATAAATTATTGTAAATTCAGTGTCGATTACCATATTCTGAATACCAAATCTACGAGATTAAAGGCAGAAGGATGTCTTCACTAATGTATCTGCTTACCAACACAACAGTCAAATAAAATATTTTGAGCATAATTCAGAGATTGATACAAATCAATCCTCTGTTTTTAATGCAACTGTGTAAATTATATAACTGAGTTTTAATATCAATATATGCATTCTACTCTTTAAACAATGTCAATGTGTCATTGTCATATACATATTCATACTTATATATTCAAATGATGCAAGTTTGCTTATATAAGCTAAAATCTCTATAAAATCTGTGTTACATCGATATCAAACATGCACGTCAAAAGAATTCACTTTGCAATGAAGAGGAAGATTCATCATTAGGAGGACTAGATGGTGGGTCAGCAGTACCACATTACACTTTAGCTTCTCCATTCTTTTGTCCTTTCCTTTTTTTCCCTTTACTTCTTCTTCTTCTTTACCTCTCTTGGGCTGGAGGAGTTGATTTTGCAAAACTATCAGTAGTTGTCTTTTCTTGCTGTTGCTTATTTAGACTTTCTAATTCTTGGGTTTGATTCTTTTTCTTCTCTTCTTTCTTTACTTCATTGGAATTCAATGTAGTGAGTGTCTTCGGCATAGCAAAATCACTGCCATCGCTTTGTTGGCAAAGGCCTCGAATTTGTAAAATTGCTATAGGCTATTGATGTCATAAATCGTTTAGGATTACATTTTGTATGTCCCTTCTCTCCTCTAGCAATTTTTCCATCTCATGTAAAGTTAAAACAGGCTCTATTGTTTGATTTATTATATCAATCTGGTTTAGTAAAGAAATATAAATTAAGTTAAGTTTGAGAGTTCGAGAGATTACCACAAGGGTTTAGTTTGCCTAACACTGAAGATAAAAACATGCCTTATGGTTACATGCAAAATTAATCATACCTTAAGATAATTTAGTTATCAATGCAATAAGCTGTGATGTTATTTTCTAGACCAGTAGGATAAGCTAAGCTAAATATTTGGATACTCCAAATGAATTATTTGTCAACAATGACTAATTGATCGAGCTTAATTAATTCTTTTATACGACTTAGTTACAAGTAATTATTTTAAGAGCAAAATTGGAGCAATATTGAAAAGATTGCCTTTCTCTTCAGAGCCATGTCGTGCAATGCTATCCAAAGTCAGATACAAAATATTCTTCTTGGTTTGCAAAGCATGTTGCAAAGATATATCTTCATTCTCAAAAACACGTCTATTGTGTATTTCTTGTATTGTTTGAGTTGTGAGACCAATAGCTTTAACCACGTCACTTTGGTCAATAGAAAGTTTGTTTACATTGTAGAAAACGTAGATTGGGAAATCGGCAATGACATAAGACTCATCTCGTATATGCTTTTATTTTGGCTTTAACAATAAATTTAATTAGTTTCTACTTGATTTGATATCCTTGTACTGGATCACGATATCTCGTATCAAACTAAACCTTAAAATAAGATGGCTTTTTAAAAAAAGCTTTGTTATCAACACCGTTAGAACTTTGATTCGTAACTGTTTCGATTTTTTAACATGCATAAGGGTTCTCAAACCAATAATATGTAGACCAATGTCACTTGCCCTTAGTTAGACTTAGGCCTCTGCTTCTTTTTGCTTCAACTCAATGTGAGACTTCTTAACTGACCTTTACAATAATCGTCTGTAATGTCAAATATTGCAACATTTATCGAATAACCAAGAAATAGGAGAAACATACTCACATCTTTCAGTTTTCTGCAGCTTGCAATATAATAGTAATGATTTGAAAAGAGGGTACTGAAAATAAACAAGTAAAAATATGCAATGAATGCTTGATAAACGAAGTAAATAAATTATCAAAGAAGGAGAAGCATCCAGCGCTAGCTACGACTTAAGATAAAGTCAACCAATTAAACATGTTACAAATGAAATCAATGCGTATCTCTTCGTTATGTTTTACTCGGTTAGACATTTCTGTTTACGCCATGTTATATTACTTTCGGCAACCATCATTTCACCATATGGCGTAGAAAAAAAAGTTGATAGATTTAGAAATTGTAAGCTACTTAAGACACTCCCCCCGGCAATTTCAGTGGTTTTACCCTACAAAGCGTGTTCTCTATGTATCAATAACTCAATGCTTTATATTACGAAACATCTTAGATTGTTTACCTTGGACAGTTGATGTAGGAAGACGTGAATTCCTATAGTCACCCATATCCAAGATTTACAAGCTTGAAAGTTAGATATCCAAATTCATCATGCCAGGCATATCCTATACTGCTTGCTCGAAAATGTTTTCCAGCTCATTGAAAACTTTCATTGCAAAGCAGAATGATGTCTATGTAAAATTCAGAACAACGGAGACAATCATAGCAGACATTAATTATTAATATAATCATCCATGCCATGATAATTCACATACAATCATGTCAAAAAACCCGACCAAGTCATTTGCAGAAGACAAAAATAAAATCTCATGCAACACTAACAATAAACCACCTACAATAAAAATTGCAGTAAAACACATTTGCCAGAGTCAAGTTATTCATGTCCCCATAGTATTCAACAGTCGTAATTGAATAAAAAAAGCTTACCTTGACATCTCCCTTCTTGTTAGAAGCAATCACTTGATGATGCTCTATGCAGTTCACTTTCACTAGAACTTTGTTCATGTGTTCTTTTTTCACGGTCATTGCACGATGGTTGGGCCAATCCACACCTCAGTCAATATCAAACACCTCAATCCATCCCGTGGTGGATTGAGGTGTTTAATATCAATTTTTAAAATATTTCGATCTTCTTTCTTAGTAGCTTGGAGGTTAACAAACTGACCTAAACAAGGTATATGAATAACAGAGAATCAAGAACCAATAGTGAATTCGTCAGGACGAGTGAAAATTCACGAAACGAGCTTGTAGAAGCAAAACTGGAGATTTTGGTGTGATTTTCCATCTATTGAATTGTATATATATAAATATAAAAAGCACTGTGTCTGTTGAAGTATTGTATATATATATATTATTAATTAATTTGAAGAATATTAAATTCATGTGGAAGATTTGTGACTCCATATTGGTGGGTGCAGGTATGGCATGATTAGAAGCACTTCTCGTTTGTGTCAACCGACCTTGGCCGACCGGACCGCGAAGAGAGAGAGAGAGATCCGCCAATTTTATCAAAAGTGGTAGTCTTACATTGGTATGTCGTGCTCCATCAGCCATTTCGCACCCGGTCTGATCAAATTTACTCACATTTGCTCTGCCTTTTAGTTCATGTTATTACACTAGCTTTTGTGGGTAACGCCCAAAGGCTGCTAAAATAGATTAAAGAAATTTCTTGGTCCCTGACATAAACAAAATTTTAATTACTAGCATTAAAGGAGGTTTTGAGAATGGAAATTTTGGCAACTTGAAACATCACCAAATATTTACAGAAAATCCAGAACTTTGGCTCGTAGGCAACAAAATGTTACACTACAATAAATATTGCAAAATTGTAGTGACTCAGATTAATGTAGAATACCAAGTGTAGGTTGACGCACTAAAAGTTGCTAATAACACATTTAATACGCTAGACGTTTCTTCATATCTTAATGATTTACAGCAAAATTCAATTCATTTTTTTTGTACAAGTGCCCCTTTGATTTTCTGAAAAAGTGACCCTGATCTTTTATTTGGGTTGTAAATATAATAACAATAGAGTTTAACGTTAGATAAGCAAGACATTATTTTGCCATTATGTATTCCTTTGGCCTCGAAGTAAAACACGGTAAAAATGAAGTCTTTAAATTTAACAAACCCTTTTGTAGTCAAGGCGTTGGTCTTGTTTACGTTTGGTACTTTTTAAAGTATTAATAAGGGTATATTAGTTTATTTAAACGTCTTTAAACTGATGTTTTAAAAGATTTTCAATGTCAACAAAATTTATGTTCTCGTTTTAGTAATCAGCACGTTCGGTATGTTCCTGTAGTCCGCGTATTAGTCCTGGTCTCTCTTATTCACAACTTTACAATAAACAATTGCATCAGTCAACTCACATTTAAACTGCCTGCCACCTTTCCGTGCTTTCCTCTTTGATAAGTTCAAATTTTTCCTCTGCTTGCGCAAATTTTTGCAGGACAAAGTGAACGCTTATTGGCTAACAGGATGATCTGCAGACGTCAAGCAATCAATGGTTGGCTCTGAGAGATGAATAACCTATTGTCCAGTCCAATATCCAGATTGCCATATGCTCCGTAAACGGAAGTGAGTACTGATTGTTTAGTGTTGGATGCTCTTAGAGCCGGTTTATATGAGGCGGGCTAGCCCGCCTGACCGGGATGAATTTTGGTTGTGTTTATATGGTTGCAGGTCATCCCGGCCGAGCGGGCTGCCTCGCATCTATTCAAGCTGCATCATCATCATGCTGTGCCATGCCGAATGACGTTGGCGATCATGGCTCTCCACTGCTCCCTGTCTCTGACACTTCG
>JANTCA010003786.1:0-10563 GCA_024741275.1 Chironex yamaguchii | reverse complement strand
TGGGTACTATGAAACATGAGCAGATAACGGAAACATTGATAGGGTGGTCTTAAGACTCAAAATGTTACGTAACAAGGGGGTGGGTGGTACTAGGTTTTTAATGACGCGTTATAAGGTGTGGGGGTAGTAAAAATGGGCTAATTTGGGTATTACGTAATTTTTGAATGGCCCCCAGGCAGTGTTGAATACTTTTTGACATCGACGTTGGTTTGGGTATAACTGTGGACAACAGCTCAACATCTGTTCGAAGATGATGCAACGTTGTGTTCCTTTAATTTTATAACAGGTACTGCTGAGCTATAAGAGACAGACTGGCAATAGTTTTGACTGAGTTGCCTTCATTGAGGTCTACTGCCTCTGAGTGTGTTCCAGTCTTAATTAATGATTGAAAATGTGTTTATATAGCGCACAAAGCTGAATATTTGTTCTATGTTGTCGATTAAATTCAATTTATGTAGTTTTGCTTGCCCTGAGTGGGGTAAAAATTGTCATACATGACAGCGAGTATATCTTGTCTTGTCTTAGGGAACAAGAATTAAAAAGTTTGTCGAGTCACTGGAAGTTGACAGTATTGATATGAAATGCCATGCAGAGGTTAGCTGTATTTTTAAATTCATTTATGGTCGTTTGCTACTTCCAGATTGAACCCGATACTTTTAAATGTGTGAGTATACATCACAATTTAACCTTTTTAAATCTTAAAAACGGAGGCAAACAACCTGAAAATGCTTAAAAGCTTTAGATTCTGGATACCGTCGGAGGTGCTGCTTTCGATTCCTAAATAATACAATTATTTGAATCTTTTAATGCGTTTGATAATCGCTTGGAAAAAACTTTAAAACGTAGCCGTAGTAAAGTTTCTAAATGACTCCCTTATACATGAAAATTTTTGTCTTCATGGACTCAGTGGAAGCCATGTAGACAGGAGCTTTATCGTGACAAGAGTTGTATGCTTTTAATGAGCTACGTTTCGAGAGACACTTCTCCCATCATCAGGCTACTAGAATTAATCAGGTACAGCTATTTTGTTCTGCCTCAGTGCCGACGTCCGTGGTGACAGGAATCGAGATGTCCTGAGATTGGGCGCCATAGCTGTGTTGTATTTGTTGTGTTTCTTTTACTAGTGCTGGAAGCCTGCGAACCTATTGACAATTGCTAGATCTCAGATAATTAGTTTCATTACAACTGATAGTTATTATCAAGCTATTCGCTTTTCTTCACTGTAACGTGATGCTGATAACAATAAGGTACTGGAGGTGACGACCTTATTGGCTAGTTGAACAAACGCCAAAAATGTCTATTGTTTATAGAAGAACAATGAGTAAACTCATATAGACGGGAGCTTTATGAGGACATGAGTCGTATGCTTTTTATGAGCTACGCTTTGAGAGATACTTCTCCTATCATCAGGCTACTAGAAATGATCAGGTACAGCTATTTTATTCTCCCTCACTGCGGACCTTCGTGGTGACAGGGATCGAGATGTCTTGAGAATTGGCGTCATAGCTGTGTTGTGTTTGTTGTGCTTATTTTGCTAGTGCTGGAAGCCAAATTTTTGGACGACTGTAAGGAATGCTGTTGATGTGATTGCTGTGTTGTAGAGAGCGGATGGTTTCTTTAATTTTTCTTGTTGTTGTGTTGGTCTCCTTGTCTATAATTTTCTTGTTTTCCCAGTCAAAAGTGTGGTTATGGATCAACAGTAGTCAGCTATTTCATACGGTTTAGTTTCACCATTCTGAACAGCTCTCTTGTGTTCCTCTTCTCTTTACCTAAAGGAACGCTAGGACTCACCAATGTAGGTAGCATGACAGTCCTGACAATCTAGTTTGTTGTTGCTTTCTTCTAGAGGGACTGGATCCTTTGGTTTCCCTTATACTTCTCAAGAAAAGCTTTTTTCGTTCTACACTAATATAGTTTGCCAGTAGACGTCGATATTATATATTTTGAAGCAGTTTCTTTTAAGTGCACAAGTTTGTTTCTGTATCTTGTTTCTTTTCCTGCGACCACCAGCTGCAACTTTTGATTTTCCAAGTTTCATCAGATCCAGTCGTCATGACAATATGGAAGCTGATTCCGCTTTACAGGTCAATTATTATAAGTGTAAGTAATATAATTTATTACAATGTTTATTAAGTATCATAAGATGCTTTTGTATTAAATACATTATTGAAATTATAGTAGCATAAGTGTATAATTTGCATATTGTACTTACAGTTTACACTGAAAACGGTCCATAGCAAATTTTACTGGGTACTATTTAACACATTGTCAGTTTCCCTTCATGATTAATGGACTATCATTACGTTTGAGCTCACATTATATGAGCAAAAGGTATTTACCAGACAAAAATTACACATAAGCTACAAAAACGTAGGTACAACTGACAATGTGTTTCCAGCGGTTTATGGCCTTTAGAAGAACACTGTGTGAACAAGCAAAGCAAGCAGCGTTATAGTCAATTGTTTCATGGATTCAAATTAATGCCATGGTTAGCCTAATTAAACCGTTACTTTTTTCCATTGTTTCAAGTACTTATCATTTGCCTCTTGTTCTACTAAGGGCAACTTTTAATATGCGTTAGTCAGGCAAATGTTAATTCTATAAGTTCTACGTGTTATGTAGCAAACGGTATTACCAGCGTACAAACCAGAAATGAATGTTGTTCAAATGTATTCATCAATTCTTTCTACAGTACATTTACAGTACATCACTATGGCTCCAATTTGGTGATTCATGGATTTTTATCTGTGCAGGGCCAATTTGATCTCTAAGTCTTTTAGGAATAGATTAATTAATTCTAAATTTGAGTGGTTAACGAATCCATCTTTCTTTTCTTAGGTCTTTGTCAGTGTCATCACCTACTTCACATTGCTGTTGCGGTTTCAGTGAGACAACAAAATTATTTCTGGAATTAATTGCAAGATCATAAGATATAATCACTGTATCGTGTTCGAGCATACTCGGTACAAGTATTCCTATACCTACTCATGCACCTTATAAATACTATTGCTCAATATAATCACATCAAGATTCACAGCAGTGACCAAAATTAAATAAATAAAAGGCGTGGTCTATCAATATATTTCTGGAATAGCTTGTAATATCAAAAGTTATAATAATCGAAACTTGTTTAGGCACATGTTATGCAAATGTTATCATGAGAACTACACGAATATATAATATATATTGTGCATTATATCAACATATCCAACAATGAAACATTCTATATTTTAAAGCGTTTTGGATCTTGGAACTGTGTAAACGGAGACTGTATATTCACACCCGAGTAAATGCAGATTGTTGATTTTCTTTAAGTTTACAACATTTTGGCTTTCACTGGATTACTAGCACATTTACTAAAGTATTGAGTATCTTTAGAAAGGATTAATATGAAAATGAAAGGAACATTAAGGGGAGGTGATAGGAGTAGTAATAGAAATCGGAATGAATAAAGTAATTAAAGCGCGTAATGATGTGGAACGTAGTTTTTAATCCTATTAAAAGAGAGAATGGTTGAAGGCATTATAAACTCTCAGTATTGTGAAGCTCTTTGACACCATCTGACACTAAAGGAATCCGATATTTGCACTTGTGTGGAAACATGAAGAATAAAATGACTTTTCATCTACAAATGAGGAAAGGATGACAATTATGCTTTTTGTTGTACAAGTGGTACAACAGGATAAACTATCATAGATCAAGTCCTGCAAACAACTGATGAAGGATGAACTAAGAAAATTATCATGTTTCCACTGAAATACTTTGTTGTCCACAAAATAGATAAATTAGATTATGGAAGTAGTTGAATTTTTTCATAGAGTTGCAAATTGATATCCGCGTAGAAAACGTAATCTACTAATGAGTATAACAACGTTAGAAGGTAGTTTGATGAGTTTAAGTTATGTTTCTATTAGTTGAGAATAATTATATTTGTTGGTACTTCAATTATTCCCATATTCTTTGCTTACATATGTACAGATACTTGAGGACTGAATAAAAGCCATTGCAAGTAATAAAGAATGTTTGTACTTAATTTCAACTTTAATCGGACGGTGTACTTTAAGATGGGAGTAATTTTAACTTTTGTATTTGCGTGCTTTTAATAAATTGCATGTCAAATACATAGTTCCGATAGCAGGCAAAGTAGCTACATGCAACAACTTTTTATCAAGGATGCTTCTAATAGAAAAATCTCAATTTATTCACATTCGTGACTTTAAAACAACCATAAGAGAGTACCTACTACAAAAGAATAATCATTGTGACCTATTGAACATCAAAATATATTCAACACTAACACGTAGTATAATAGGGAGCAAATTGAACAGACAAACAGTTCAGCAGCACAAGTTTCCTGTCCGCCATTCTTGCATTATTCGCCTCCCTTGTAGCTTTCTTTCCGAATCCACAATTAATGCAGTGTCATCTGCGTATACATTCTTCCTTCTGCTATTATAATCCTTTCCTATTTACTTACATTTTTACTGATTAAGTACTCATTGTGGAGATAAAAGATAAGTAACAACATACATCCTTGTCCCACGCCTCTTTGATGTCGACTTTCTTTTGTTTTCCAAAGCTTTTTCGGAATATATTATTAGATGTTTAGAAATAGAGTTTTGCGAAAGAGATTTATCAAGAGAACAACAATTCAATTCATTAAACTGTAATCAAGTAGCAAGCAGTGCTGCTATGGATAACTGGACAATTGTGCCAGGCAAAGGCTAAACGTTAAAGTTCCTTTTACAACAAAAGGCCATTGATGTACCTACACTCAAAATCAGCTCACATCCTTGTATGTTTATCAGTTCCAAAATGGGAATTAGCTTCGCCCAATACTATGTATGACAATGAAATACAAAAACAAGGAAAAACACATGGAAGAAAAGACAAGTACGTAAAAACCTGTAACGGCAAATTTTACTGCAAATCTGACGCCTGCTTACTGAGATTAAGTAATGAAATCTTTAAATGAAAAAAAAATTTCAATGCCATCGATCTAAGGAATGTTTTCATTCTTTTAAACGTGTGGAGACATCAACGAAGGTTTCAAAGTGGTGGAAGTGGTAACAACCACAAAATATTAGCAGTAAAAACACTGTAAGATGCTGTTGAATTATGAAATACTTCACCAAAGTCACTGGTGTTCTAGATCAAGCAACTCTTCAATGTGCTTCTTTTTAGGACAGGGATTGTTAACCTCCCGAAAAGGGCAAGACAAACTTGGCCAAGTGCTCGTACTGGGGTGGAAAATTTAAGAAAGTAAGTCTGCTTTCGGGTTCCCGTGCAACGAAACGAAACATTCGTAGTTCTGTTTAATGAGTGGCAACTTTGATTGAAAACAAAAGTTATCTCTTTTCGTCGTGTGTTCGTTTTTCAAGTAGTTAAATAGTCTGTCGCATATTTAGGAAACATCTCAATCGCCTTGAAAAATTCCAACATTGCGCTAAAAACATACTTAAAAGCTTTTTTTGATTTGACACGCTTCGGAGTATGAATCGTCAGAAAGAAAAGTATATGTTTAAGGCAACCTATTTATACGAAACATGTAGTAAAACTGGTGTTGCAAGGTGTGTATGTCAGTGGCTTTGTCAGTGTCTTGCTAACACGATCACCTGGGATAGGACAGAGGGAGACCTTGGCCGATAAGGTGAAGATCAGTAGCTTTCCCAGTCATACAAACAACAGTCAACCTTACATCCCCGTGGTGCACGCTGGTTAACACTAACAAGGCTCTGACTTGCGTCGGTCAACAGCTACCCATCAGGTGTTACCTGCAGGCCCACCGATGTGTGGATACGTTCTGGGGTAACACCATCTGTTGCCCAGCTATGGGATAAATAGTGAAGATGTCAGCAGCAAGGCATCGGATTGTGACAACAGCAGAAGAAGCTCTTTCTTGCTCCATGGTGTGGTCACAGGATGGCATGCGGAAGAACCTTCTAGGTCAACGGATGGCATAAAACAGACAAGTTAGTAGTCACTGCAGGGTAGCTCTCATAACTGCTAGGACTTGTTTCATACCTTATGTACCACCTGAGTGTGTGAGCCCAGAAAGGAATATTGGTGGGGGCACGACACCAATGCCCTTAAAAATGTGCAGGACGAGTCTGAGTGTTAAAGAGTTAAAGTCCTATGACGACAGAAGAAGTGTAACGGTGACAGGCTTAAGGAGCTGGAAGTTGCTAGCATAAATTCTGTACATAGGTGATTCGCATTTGATGGTCACAGTCAGCTGACTAGGCAAGAGCTGGCTGGGGCAGCTGTATGAGCGTCCGTGCAACGATGTTTAAGGAGTACACTCCCCGTTCCAATCCGGGGAAACCCCTATAAAACGTAGGGCAAAAAAAGCTTGCCTATTTTACTTACCTAGTTGGCATACCGCAGTCAACGGGCCTTCGTCCTTGCGGTACAAGAAGAACAAGTCGTCAAAATGTACAGTAGCTACCTGGAACGTGAGAACAATGCTAGACAATGACATGCGACCCGAGACGAGAACAGCTCTAATAGCTAAGGAGCTTGCAAAATATGCAGTTGATATTGCAGCACTGAAAGAAACTATGCTAGAAGGGCAAGGGCAAATCCAAGAGGGCACACACACCTTCTTCTGGATAGGTAAAACAGCTAAAAGACTAAAAGCTGGTGTAGTGTTTGCTGTGTCTAACAACTTCGCTGAAAAACTACCCAGTCTCCCTAATGGAATCTCTAAAAGGATGATGAGTCTCAGATTACCGTTTGCAAGAGACCGCTACCTAACCATGATTAATGTGTATGCACCAACTATGTCTTATACTGATGAGGAGAAGGACAACTTCTATCAGGCACTGGGTACAGTAAGAGATGCTGTTCCTGCAACAGACAAGCTACTCATCCTTCGAGACTTAAATACACGAATGGGAAATGATTACACCACATATTGTGATGTCTTAGGGAGGTTTGCTAAAGGAAATAAGAACTCGAATGGCGTGTTACTACTGAACTTCTGTACCCAACGTCAGTTATGCATTACTAACACCTACTTTTACCAGCCAGACAGGAACTATTTTACCTAAATGCATCCAAGATCAAAGCATTTCCATTTGCTTGACTATGTCACTACTCAAAGAGCTGATCTGCAAAGGCAAGACATGTTGCTGAATGCTCAACTGACCATTACTTGGTGAGATCCCAGCTAAGGCTGAGAATCTCCCTACCAAGACGTATAACACCTAGCACAACTACCAACAAACTTGATGTTACAAGACTGGCCTCCAGTGACCACCAAAAGAGCTTTGCGAGCGCACTGGAAATGGCCCTCCGTGAAGATTCATAGTCAAATGAACTTGAAGACATCTGGAACAATATTAAAACTGCCACACTCGAGACAGCCTGTAATATTATTGGGCAGCTGAAACACAAGACTCCGGACTTGTTCATGGAGCATGAAGAAGAAATTCAGAAACTTCTGACAGATAAGCAGAAAGCTCACCAGCAACACCTAGCAGCAAACTCCAAAAGTAGCAGATCAGCTTTCCTAGCAGCCAAAGCTAATGTGCAAAAACAGATTATGTTAAATAGACTGAAAACCATTTCTGAGGCGATTCTCCCTGAAAGTCAGTGCAGTCTCGGGGCAGGAAGGTCAACAGCGGATATGATATTCACTCTAAGATAGCGACAATAGAAAGCAGTAGAACAGCAGAAACAGCTATACATAGTCTTTGTAGATTTTTCAAATTCTTTCGATACTGTGGGCAGGGCAAAGCTCTGGAAGTTGCTAAATATCTATGGCTTTCCAGACTCGTTCATCAATATGGTCAAACAATTTCATGACGGTATGACAGGAAGAGTGTCTGTTGGACGTGCTGTAAGTGAATCTTTTCCTATCATTCATGGAGTCAAACAAGGATGCGTTCTGGCACCTACCCTGCTTACACTATACCTTGCTGCAGTGCTAGAAACAATGTCTATCAACCTTCCTAAAGGCGTTTTCTATGCACTTGGACAAAGGGAAAGCTGTTCAACCCTGCAAGTCTGAAGGCCTGAAGCAAAACAAGATCCATGTGTGCTCGAGAACTGTTATATTCTGATGATTTATCTTTGTTGGCAACGAACTTCGATGATATTGAGGAAATTGTTAACCACTTCCATGAAGCGGCAACACTGTTGGGCCTGAAAATAAACATTACAAAAACGGAGCTACTGTACCAGCCAGCTCCAAACAACCATAATCCTACCCAACCAAAAGTGAAAATTCGTGGAGAGGCACTAAGAAATACAGACTGTTTTGTATATTTTGAAAGTGCTATCACAAACAACAACTCCAGCAGTCTAGAAGTTGAGTGACGAATCCAGGCTGCAACCAAGGCATTTGGTGAATTACTGAAGCGATTATGGTCTCGGCACGATGTGAAATTACAAACAAAATCAAAGTGTGCAATACCGCGGTGCTCCCGTCATTGCTTTATTCAACTGACACAGTGATGCTATATCGCAAGTACTGGGTGAAACTCACTCGCGTCGTTCCTTTCTGAGAGGTGTGACCGTGTCTGTGACTCTAAGGCAGGACTGATATCACACCAGAGACGATGTACACCCTTATAATACTCAGACTAGTCAACATCAAAAACGATGGACTGTCGATGGATGGATGGATGTATCAAAACTAGCCACTGTACTCCAGCATCATTTCCCCTCAGAAAACTGCCATCTCGCTCTTGCAAAGTGAAAGTTAATGCCAAAACATGCGATTCTGCCACAGGCCAACTTTTACTATAAAATTCAAAATGCGCCTAAATGTATATGGACGAGAATGTTCGGATAATTGGCAAGCTAGATTGTCCTTTCATCTAGGTGTATTGGAGCCTGTCTACATGAAAACAACAAAACCAGTACACTGTAGGCAGAAAGAGTTCATTTTTTCACTTGGACGCTTCCAATAATGTTTTGTTTCTTCATTTTCTCTTTCTTTGTTTCCTTTCTTGTCGCAAATTTTCAAGGCGGTTTTGAAGTTTTGTACTAAAAAAGACTATTCAAAACTCTATTTATATTCACACATTCACGGTCATAAACGGTTTTTGAATAATTTGAAACGCATTTTTTTTTTGAAACACATTTGGTTATTCCTGCTTACCGAAAGCATTTTACGTACAGTACAGTTATGAATGGAAAGGATTTAAGATTGCTATTGTTAAACTCGATGAATGAAAAACGAGGTTCCGTCATTGTTAAACGAGGTTTCAATCTTATGTAAAACGCTTGTTTTAAATATGGCGGCAAGGGCACAATGTTGTTCATAGATTGCATAGTAGTCCTCAAATACTTTAGTCAATACTTAAATCAATACTTAAGAATTTAAGTCAAGTATGAAGCGACGCGAGGATAAACAGGAGCCCCATTCAAAGCGGGAAAAGCGAGGAAGTCGTAGCAGTTCTAGGAGTACTGAAACGGTAACTACCTCAGCATCTGCTATACAAGTTGACAGCTCCACACAAGACCTGCACAATCGGAAGGGCTTGCTGGGGTCCGTAAAAAATGCTGTTAAAAGTGAAAGTGACTTGGCCGAAAGAATAGACAAGTATGAAGAGGAGATTGCCGAATCTTCTGATCCGCAGGATGATCTTGATAATTTCAAGAAAACCTGTGAAAACCTGGAGGCTGCAGTAAAAGAGATCAATAGAGTTAAATCAAAAGTCGAAAAGAAAACAGACACTGACGTAAGACGTTAGCCTTATCTTGATTGTCAGATCCTTGTTTTTGTATATTTTATCATGAGAAAATCTATTTGCAAGGAAAACTTGGGTGACGGTATGGTACTGAACGTTAGACCTACTCCGGACTGGAGAGTATGGCAAATGCACACCCGAATTCTTTTTGAATGGCCTTGCACACCTGGTAAAGGATGTAGCAGCTGGCGCGCCCTTTTTTTAAAAGCAATTTTAGAGTTTTGAATTGGATACTTGTTGGAAGCAGCAATACTCTGCAGTCCAGGGCCTACTCAAAGTTCTGAAGGGATCGCTTCTTTGTGGCATGGGACCTTTGGCTGGGATGTGTGCCACCAGGCTACGTAAAACTGATCACTACACACACAAATTGACCTGGATCAAGCAATTACATCACCTTTGTTTAGCAGAATGGTGTGTTAGCAGCATTAATGGTGTGTTATGGTTTGGGGCCTGCTTAACTTAAAGCCCTGTCAGTGTTTTGGCATTATTCCTCATTTTTTTTATTTTAGTGTAAAGACACCACCATGAATCTTTCTCTAAGCACAGTTCTAGGATACCTGAATGATATTGGAGTAACACTGAGTTGTGTATATAATAAAGATCTTTCCTGTCACTGTTAGCCTGCCCACATGTGTTCTGTGCAATCTGACTGGGATGCTTTTTAAAGGACCTGTAAAGAAAGCTAAGTGGTGGCTTTATAGCATGGTGTCCTTATTTTGAGAGTTTATTAAGCCTTGCTGTTTACTACAAACCTTTAATGCATACAGCAGATTATAGGAATGCATCCATTGGCAAGGATTGGAGTGACTATGTGAACTATTAAAACACATATATAATGCTTTGGGGGGGGGGGGGGGTGGGG
>JANTCA010003785.1:0-10565 GCA_024741275.1 Chironex yamaguchii | reverse complement strand
TTTCTTTGTTTCCTTTCTTGTTTATGATTGGCTAGTTTTGCTACATGTTTTGTATAAATAGGTTGCCATATACATTTCTCCTTTCTGACGTTTCATACTCTGAGGAGTGTCAGACGAAAAAAGCTTTTATTTATGATTTTAGCGCAATGTCGCAAATTTTCAAGGCGATTTTCAAGTTTTGTACCACGAAAAGATTGTTTAAGTTGTATTTGCTGATAAAAGGACTAGCCTTTTCGTTCTAGCTGTCCATCCGAATGCATCTATATATCAAACTTATCAAAATAATTTGCTAAGTTTCAATTTATTGGAAAGGGCAAGGGTCCAGGGGCTTTAGGACATTAACCTCGTGGACATTAACCTCTCTTTAAGTACTCCGCTAGATAATATCCCTCCCAATGGGACATTAAGCCACATGCCATAAACTCCATGGCTATAACCGCTCCCCATGCAATAGCGCGGGTGGTTAAAGTCTGGAGAATACTCTCTATGGGGCTGCTTTGCAAGGGCCTGACACTTTGTCGGGGGTCATATGTTTCTGACTCTTTACAATTACGTGTCAAAGCGGTTGGGACAAGAGAGTTAAGATATATGCCAGTTGACTGTTGTGTTCACACCATGTTTACGACTTTGGTCCTCAGGTCCATTTATATGGTCATCCGATCTTACTTATTTTGACTTAAAGATTGTTAAGTTTTGTAAATGAGACCTAGCGCTTCTGCAATACGTTGGAAAAGACTAGCATGTTGATGCTACCCCGTGTTACATTTGAACGGAATGTAGTATCTTCCTGTGTTGTTCAAACCTTAGATATATTGGAAGGACTGTCAGTCACTGGCATATTCGTTGGCTGCATGCGACTCTAAGTCTATTTTTAGATTCATAAATGGTTACTTTGTAGTAACTTTACTTCTGTGTCTTGTTTTGTTTTAAGCAATGTTTCGTTCATTCAGTGTAGTTCGTTGTTTTGTTTTGCTCTTTGCAGGTCAAATAGAATTATACACACACATCCCATTGATGAGAAGATTTGTGGATTCTCTTCAGAAGTGGAATTTCCGTGTCTGTGGTGTTTTTCTGATAGATTCTCAATTCCTGGTGGATGCAGCCAAGTATTTTTCTGGTGTCATGGCTGCCCTTTCAGCTATGGTACAACTTGAAGTTCCACATTTGAATGTCATGAGCAAAATGGATCTATTAAATAAAGACGCACTGAAACAAGTCGATAGGTATATTGCTTGCACACCTGGCGAATATATTAAGAATTATTGCTTGTTTCCATAACTCATAAAAGATGTATACTGAGGATATTGGGGTGAAAGGGTGCTTTGGTTTTCATGTCAATGAGGTCTATTTATTTCATTTTACAATGTTACAGAACTTTCAGTTGAAGAAGTGAGTAAATGACAGACGTTCTCCATGGAGAGTAAAACAAGGTAGTTTCGAGATTTGATATCCTTTGGGAAGTGATATAACGTTTTAGAAGGCCATGTTCGAACACTGTTGTTGACGAGATAGGTTTATAAATTAGTTAACAGGGGACCATTTTCGGATACTGTTAGTGATCAAGTAATAAGATTAGTTTTGTTTTTGTCTTGTGTTCGTGTTTTTAGTAAGGTATCGTGCTAGCTTACTCGAGCAGGTTACTTAGTTATAGATTCCTCGCTTTGTACTAGATTTCTGGATCCAGATGCGGCCTCCATTGTCGAAGATTTGAAAAGCAACTTCAGTTCTAAGTACCGAAAGCTGAACCAAGCTATTGCTAGCGTGGTAAGTGAAATTTTCGTTTGAGTTTGCAAATTGGTTTGGCAGTCGCTCCGGTCATGAATCTCTTGATATAGATCATTATAGGATTACTACTTCGTGTAATAAACGGTATTGACGTAGCATTTTTGTATTGTTGCATTTATCCGATATGTAATGCATCGTCATTTCTACGAAGTGAAGAATACGTTTGAAAAAGAAGTTACATTTTTTCAAATTGGCATTTTTAGCTACTTTTAGGGGACACGCGATCCACTTGTGAATTGTGTGCAGTTCTTATTTGTTTCTCTGTTTAAACAAGACTTGTCACTCGCCCATTTGGCTCCGTTGATGCTTGATACTGTTTTTCTGCTTTCTACCCGAAGATTGATGATTACTCCTTGGTTAGCTTTCTTCCCTTGAATATCCAAGACGAAGATTCACTTACCGACCTACTCTCTCAGATGGATCAAGCGATTCAGTATGGAGAGGACCAGGATGTCAAGGAATCAAAGGTACTGTTATCAATCTGTTAATCGTAAATGTGGACACCTGTTTGAGTTTCAGGCATGCGAACAAGTTTAAAAGTCTTGGGCTGGGACACGATATGAAGTGTATTTGGAGCAGGCTAGCCCAGTTAATCGAAATTAACATTTTAATCCGAGTTTCCAGTGTTAATAGCCATTTCTGTTATTAATAGGCATTCAATTACTTGAAAAAAGGGCTGGCCTAGTTGGCCGGGGTCTCTTTTATCAACTACCGGGCTGGCCCGTCGGAAGTAGTTCTCATGTAATTGACTTGAAAGCAGGCTAGCGCAGTGAAACGGGCTGAGAACTGTTTACTTCCGAGTTATATTTGGGTCAGCCGGGGCAATCAGATCTCCCATGTAATCACTCATTAATCTCAGCGTGGAAAGCCGAGACAGCTCGGTAAGCTGGCCAACCCGCTTCGTATAATCAGCCCATAAGTTATTACTTTCCTCTTTAGAACAATGAAATTATATCGCTATTATACTCGGGACACACAGTATTCTCTGGTGATCTCAAAGACCAGAATTATAACTTATTAAAATTACCAGAGATTTTATTAACGTCGGCTCGTGGTGTTCGGTTAAACTCGATGATAGCCGTCAATGTATAAGAATCGTGATAGACGCTATTATTTCAAAGTCTGAGAATCGAATCTTAACTTTTTTTACTCGTACATCCACAGCACAGCTTAAATTTCTACAATCCTTTACTCCATTTTTCAGTCTCAAGTGGCATGATATACGTTACATCAGAAACCATATCCACATGTCAGCCACACAAAGGCATTTACCAGAGCCACATTTTAAAGTCAATACTGCATGATTTCTTCATGATCCAGCTCTCTTACCTATCATGGCTGTGATAACTTTTCTTTGTGATTAGGGTGACGATGGTGATGATATGGTAGACGACCTATAAGATATCCAACAGGTATGTGGCATCAGTATGCGAAAGCACGAAGCCGACGTCTGGAGAATTAGGATCGGAGAATGTGGATTTTAGTAACATTTTCAGACAATTATAATCTATAAAATCCGGGGGGAGCATCTATGAAACCAAAAAGAGAATTATAATTTTACTATCCAATCTCGAGAGGAAAACGATTCCGCAGATTTTCGACTCGCAAGTCCTTCGTCTTGTCAGCTTTAGCTAAGCTCGCTCTAGACGTCTACTTTTAGAGAGAATCTTTTTATGTAAAGCACCTATGCTGACGTTTGATGTTGCTGTCGCCTGGGCAACATGAAGAGGAAAGAACTAATCGCTCAAGAGTAAGCAGTCGAACATGCAAATGCTAGAAGACAGAATGGTGGTTTGTAAGTAATAGTACTACAGTTAAAGTTATTGACTACTCGAGTGGACATGAAGTCAAACCAGTTTGTGGTAAATATTTCAATCAAGTTGAGCTTATTCACTACATAATCGTTAACACGTGAAAATGTTGCTACACTTAAAAACGTTTGCTAATTTATTTGCTGCGCTAGATAGGCGAAATTTTAAACACAATTGATATGCTAAGGCAATGCTGTAGCCTCAACTGTTTTGATTTTGCTTGAGAGCATTAGCAATTAGTGTTGAGGTAGATTTGATCGTTTGAAAATACATTGCATTTTTAAAAATACGACTACTTTAACCCATTTTTCACTCTTCACGTTGAAGTATTGATAACATGAAGTTCTGTTAAGATACATGATATCATGAATATAGGCTGCAATTGCGAGCTATTTCTCCTGCAAAACTATTAACCTTTAAAGCGTTGCAAGATGTCCTACTATTAAACATGTCGAGACCCGTGAAGAGTTGAGCACAACTCCGTTACAGACCCAATCGTTATCCTTACGAAAGTATTGCTCTTAATATGAGTTTGTTTTTTCGGTGCGAATGGGTAGGTGCATATCATGGTCCCGGAAATGCGTCTACTCATAGGATCATCCGATCATCCCGGAGCTCCAGCACTGGAGCTGCCTTCAACGATCTTCCAAGCTCAAGCAGAAGAACAATCAAAGAAGCAAATAATCGCCAGGCTCCTCCGAGCGGGACCGTGAATGCTGCATTCTTGTACGGCGCGTTTCTCCCCCATAAGGACAGCCGTCCCCATCGTGGCTATCTCTTTTCTTGTTAGCTGGGAATGTGAAAACCAGCCCCAGCCCCCCAACCTCCATTTGTTGCTCCTGCCCCGCCTTCTCCCTGAATGCTCCGAGGGACTGTATCTAATGATCCAAATTCTCTCATTCGGTCCACCGTACATGTGCCAGTCTCGGAAGAATCGTCAAATATATCCCTAGTTTCAAATGCTCAGTCTGCAACTGGCCCCCTCATCCATCCCCCTTCCCACCTCCTTTAGCCTATAACTCACCTCCGCAACCAACCATTAATATCCTACCACTCAATATCAGTGGAATTCGTAACAGCTTACCCCAGCTCACAGACGTCTTGTCATTCAACAAAACACATACCGTAGCCATTCTGGAGACCAAAATTACCAAGACCTCCAGGACTCCAAGTATCCCCTAATTGACCTCCTTACGTCATGGCATAAATTCCAGTATTGGTGGCGGTGGTCTGCTGTCCTACATCCATGAGTCCTTAACCTACAAACCACTTGGATTACAACAGCACAATCCACATTTATAAATGCATGGTGCCACCATCCAGCTAACCAACTCCGAATTCTTAATGGCCAATATCTAAACTCCCCCTTCGAGCAGCTGCTCCACTTCAAGCTATTTTCCTGATATCCTTCCAGCTCTCAAGCTCCAGGATAGAATTAGAGTTGGAGAATTTAATGCTCACAGCTCCCTCTGGTACTCGGGAGACACCAATGCCAGAGGCATCCACTTCTCAGACCTCATAAAAAACCCCAAACATATTGTCCTCAACAATGACACTCCACCTAGCTTCCATCCTATTGCAGCCCATCCTTCACAGATGTCACCCTGGCGTCTGCCTCCATTTTCACTTCAACAGACTGGACAGCCAAGACCTCTCTTAAGTCCGATCACCATTCCTACCCAACCAGGAAAGTCTTCACCAACTTTAGCGAAGCAAACTGGAATGATTGCAAGGAGGGGACGAAAACCATGTTTCAAAACGTCCTATTGCCAATAGATGTCCTCCAAGGAGAGAAAGCGTGCAGGAACATCCTGGCTAAGACTGGATCCCACCACACTCCATCAGGCTGTCACAACAAGGAACCATCCCTTTTCCTCCAGAAGCCAAACAACTAGTGAAAGACAGAGACACCCTGCGAGCCACTAACCCTGTTTGGAAGGCAAGGCAGAAAATATTAAAGTACGGAAATATTTATCATTCTATATCTTTCACGTCTTAAATGGAGTCGATTCTTTATTTTTCTGATTGGACATGTACAAAATCGTCTAATCAACAAGGCTTACGTTTGATATGAAATTAAAGTATGAATGTTCAGATATCGTTCCAATATTAAGACACCTTTACAATATTATACTGTACTTGGTAGTATTTGTTGAGCATTCGTTCCCAGTAGTAAAGTAGACTGCAGAAAACAGGCCGCGACATTCAAATCGAAATTTATTAACATATCTTTTAACAAGCGGTGATGTCAGTGGCTTCAGTTATTTCCTTGAGTTTCTACGTCTCCATTTCGGTGGATTTACGCATGTTTGAAGGGAGTCGATGTTGTCTGTTGCAGGTGGATTATATAAGGCAACGATGTAGGAAAATTGTAAACCTCCTCCCATGTCGTCTTTTGCATGACCAATACCAACTTGCCAGGTTTGGTTCCAAACTAGTTGTACGAATGGGCGTACTATTCGGGAAGGCCGTGGACGCCGGAAGTTGTAGAAGGTCATTCGTTTGTACCTGAAAGGGAGCAAATGTATGTGATCTCTATTTACCTTGTAGATTTTAGATTACCAACTCGAGGAAGTACATAATGTCTGGTAGTTGTATACTACGTGTACACATCTTTGAAATTACAATTTCCTCAATGGTAACCTTTGATATGATGAAAGAGAATGGCGCCATTTTACCTCGATGTGATGGTGGTAATTATGGCAGCGGGGTATTGACTTTAATTTATCTGCCCGGTAATAACGTGTCTAATTGCTTACTTACCAGAACTCTACTACCTTCGTACAATTGACTGGTGCTGAGCCAAACCATTCATAGACGTTCTCTCCACGAAGGTCAGTGAAAGTAGATCCCAATTTTGTCATCAGATCAGCTAATTCTCTTGCCTGATTGGCCAGATTTTCATTCCATGTCAAAGGTGGCGTCAAGGAATGCCTGCGTCGATAGTTATTATGGGCTTGGAGACATTCCTCTACAATGGAAAGTGCAGACATCTTGACTCTTAGTTATAAAAGAATACCGGGCCTTTAGAGTGTGAGTTAATTTCGAAGTTTTCGCTTGGCAAATTTACAAAGGATGAAAGGCAAGGAAATAAATATTTGTAGACTCGAACAATCTTTTTCTGGCACAAAACTACAAATCTAATAAGTATATATATGCATATATACACGAAACGTTTTAAATAAAAATCACGTTTTAAATGTAATATAAACAAATGTAATATATATACAACAAAGACCTGTTAGTAATCCTAAATCAAAGACTGTATCAGTGAGGAATAAAACTTAAATAATTACCTCCAAATGCACTTATGCCATTTTTTCTTTCAAACTGATTCTCAGGCACAACCATAGTTTTCTTGTTTACTACATTGGAATGGAATGCAATATTTGGCATGTATAAGAAAAATGGCACAGACAGCAAGGGAATCACAATACAAAAATAGACTAAAAAAGTTGCTTTAAAGTATAGCGTAGAATAGTATATTATAATTCCATATAGAAGTCTTGGTCTTGTGTAAAGAACAAAAGTACAGTGATAATTATTATCATGGGAGTGTCGTATCCAGGTCTCACCTCTTCTGATCTGACGCCCCTCCTACTGAGCTAAACTGCTCAATACGAATGGGATGAAAAACTTACCCATTCAACGTGGATCGTCCACTCTTGTTACTGGTTTGTGTCTGTTGGTGTATACGCTTTAGAGATGTGTTTTGTGTCTATAGGGCATCCGTTTCTACTTGTTTCATACAAAAATCGACGGGGTGATTTTGTGTAAATTACTGAAGTAAAAGTATAATTACAACCACCGGAGGGTCGATCGGGGTTGAATGAATAATAGCCTTTCGACCTTTCTTGACGAGTTGTTGAGCTGTACAATAGGTGTCAGATTTCCAACAGTGAGACCCGGAATCAACTCTCTCGTAGTCACAAATGTAACTTTAGTTCTGTTCTTTAGTACAATATATTTTTGTGTAGTATGGTATAGTATGGTCTTCTTTTGTTATGGTTTCCTATTTCTTCCTGCTAGCTTCATCGTGTTTTTATGATCTTGTGGTCATCGTTAGCTGCTACTATTATCGTGGTTGTCCGATACTACAGTGGTGGCGCTCGACATATATAGTTGTCATCCAAGCCACACAATACCGGTGATACGGTAAAGCATAGAGTGGTATATCAGCATATAGCTCAGGATTGTATTGTTTGACAGAAAGTAGCAGTCATAAGAATAAAGCTCACGTTTTGGTACCTTTTGGCTTCTAGTCTGCAGAGTATAGTAACAGTACATTACAATGTGCGTCACCTGGCTGTATATTTGCTAAAAACGCTTACTGTGTTCTCAGTGATAAAATAGAGATATTTTGCCTTGTCTGTCCTCTTTCACGAAACGAAGTAACATCAAATAAGATCACAAAACATATTTTAACAAAGAAGACAGCAGCTTAAAACTATATTGTATAATGGTAAATAGCATGAAAAATAGTGTGTATATAATATAACGTAATACCAACATTACGATTTTTGTCACTGGAAATTTGATAGCAACGACAGAAAAACGTTATGTATTATCATAGAAGATTTATAAAAAGCCTTTCACCTTCAAATTTAACCGTAGTAACTATTCATTTCTATTGAATCTGATATTGCATGATTTAACCATTAACGGTACACACCATACCAGAATACACTATTTGCGTTAAGGTGTAGTTTACTACAAACTACACTGCGCATAATGTTATACTCTGTAATAATACTATACTACTCTGTGATATACTTTACTAAATTATACAATACTGTATTTTTGCAACGAATACTATACTATACTATACTTTACTATACCGTATCGTACAATACATTGAATACTTCATCCTGGCATTTGCATATCCTTGTAACTGCATATAAGAAACCTCTTGTGCAAATGAAGAACGTCTTTGCTCCGGTAGTAAATTTGCCTACTCTTTCAGGAACTCATTGAAATAGAGGAGCAAACAAATAAATTATCTTTGCATTAACAAATACAGAGTTAATTTAAACTGCTATGTACCAGTTTTTGATACATGTACCACTTGTGTCCATAACGCTGTTATATACAAAGTCAGATTTTTTTGAACTTATTTTCTTACCTGTCAACAAGGCAAACATGGATAGTATAATTGTGTATAGCTTGCTCATTTTTTGAATCTTTTCGGATTGAAATCCTCTCTTATGGCAAATTCAAATAGAATACAATATTACGGCAGAAAATAGTCGAAACTAAACGATAACAGTTGTGTATAAACTGTTTGTGTTATAGCTTATACTTAACAGCGCATTGACGATTACTATAACAGCGTCGTTTGCTTACAAAATGACCTCCTTTTACTGATCAGCAGAAATACTGTAGCTAGGAACAGTTTGAATAATTACCTCGTGCTTAGTTTTGCGTAAACTGTTCAATTTAGTTATATTTTTATCTCCATTGGAAGCATTTTAAGTGTAAACATGTCGTGATTTGAAGTCATTCTTCTGCTTGCACTGAACTAAGAAGTTAAACAACATTTAGAGACGCTTTCTTGCGTCATTTGCACAGAAACGGTTGTTGTCTTTTCCCTGGTAACCAATGATGTGAAAGCTTTGGGAGAATGAAGATCTGTTACAATCCTAGACAATTGTCCTTGACACTCATAAGTCAATCCCCAAAGTTTCCCCATGGGCATGAGTAGATCCACCATCCCCTTAAAACAATGTTCTGTCTACCAGAGACCTGTCAAGATGCAAAAAATGTTTTCATATGCATTTTTCTCAAAATACAACATTGTTTGGGATAGTTTCGCGGGGCATTTGGAAAATCCGCCGTGTCTCCCAGGAATTTTATCTAGAATTGTACGCAAGTGGACTTTTATACGACCCGGGTGGGAAGCTCAGATGGTGGGTCAATATAATTGGTGGATATCTAGTAGATTTAATAACATTGTACTGGTAAGCGTGCTCCAGCTACATCGACAAGAACACGAGTGAGGGGTCAGGGTTGAATGACTGAACATTTCATATATTTCCTTTGAGCTCTTCAGCTAAGATTTAGACAACGACTTGAGAGTAGATGACAACAAGTCACCAACAGTCTCAATTGGCTTTCATTCCAGTGTCCTTACAAGGACAGAACCTTCTCGACATTCTTGCTGGACCAAGGAGTGCTGTCTTGAACCCTCACTTGTTTGATCTTGACTCCCATGCTTCCTCTGTGTTTATCAAGTCTCTCTGAAATGACCGTAAATGTGCCAATAACAAGTATCACAACCAGCTTATTAATCTTGTAGCATACTCGTTACCAGGCGTAGACGATTCCCATGCCAAGGCTAACAAAATTACTGAATAGTGAGCTCTTCCTTTCTCTCACCAAAGGTATTTTGTGTCAGATGGCGGGTCCTCCCAACCATTTGCAAGATCGTCGACTTCTGTACAACGGCTGCTCTTTTTCTACTTCCTTATTTCACCTCTTAACATTTCCTATTTTTCAATCTTTTTCTATTTCCATGTCTTTGAATCGTGTGGCCTAAACCCGCTGCATCTACGATCTGTACTCCATTCTTTTGTTTTCCCACAAGTCACACTCTTCCGCACACTGTCAGCCTTCCTTGCATCTATCATTCAATCGCACTGTTTTGTGAAGTTCCAATAAAACTTTTACTCGTTGAACTCCACCTCTCTCTCCGACTCGTGCTCGTGGCATTATTATTGTTGATCATTATTGTTATTGTTGTTATTATTATTATTTTCTTTTCCCTTTTTGGTCTGGCTGATCGTATTGCCGTTTTACTCCTGCTGGACGAGCCATAACTAACAACCAAGGTCTAACAGGAGGGTTTCATCCTTATTTACATGTCTAAGACTCTTATTAAAATTCTAGCCGTACTTAACAAGGCAGTTTTCTGCATTTCAGCTGTGTTGCATGGAATTTTAAGATTTTCTATCCATTTCTCAAACTCTTTTG
>JANTCA010003784.1:0-10565 GCA_024741275.1 Chironex yamaguchii | reverse complement strand
CTAAAAAAAATAAGGACATCTTTGAAGAAAAATAGGTATTCAGTGAATACCTTGAATACCCCTCAGCGCCGCCCCTGTCTCACAGTTCTCTCTTAATAATAGCCCGTGTGTACTTTAAAAATGTAAACTCGATCTGTTCACAAATTTGACCACATGTCACAACTTCTTACGCCTATTCCTGTGAGAGTTATTTTGTTCGGTTTTTCAAACCTGAAAATTTATTTCCTTCACAAAGGAGTTTATACTCTTGCTGACGTTTATCTGTTGCTTTGTCTGTCCGGTGGTAAAATAACTCGAAAAGGTATGAACGGATTTTATTGAACGTGGTTATGGGAATGATCCGGATTACCGTCTGGTATTAAAAACCACAATTATTTTAAATGCATTTCATTTGATATTACATAGGATCACTACTATTAGGGGAAACCCCAGTGGGGAAGAGTGATATTGTTAAGCCCGGTAAAAACGCTCTCAACATTGGAATGAACATCATCCAACATTTTTAGAGCGAGTGATTAGTGATGTTGAATGATGTCCAATAGTGGTGTGAAGACGCTCTCAACAATGTGACTGAACTTCAAACTTTCGACTTTCGAAGATCCAATGCGAGCCAAGCCTGTATTAAGGCACAATCTTTTTGGCGTCAATATTCTGAAATCCTGAATTTGTTAACGTTCAAAATGGACGTTCGAAGTTTAGTGTGCGTGCACCGACTGAATATTTTTGAATGGGTGTGTTAAAACGCTCTCATCATATCTGCAACAACACCTAGGACAATTGAGATGGTCAGTCGACTTCTGAACATTTTTGGATTCGCTCAAACTCCACTCATCGCTAAACACCGTTCAACATTACCCAACATCACTCAACAGGGTCTTAAAACACCCTCAACATTTGCTCTCTACAAATGTTGAGTGATGTTCAGTGAAATGTTGAGAGCATTTTTAAGAGGGCTTTATATTTGGTAATAACCTTATTTATTAAACGTCAGCTATTGAGGGAGTTCCACACGGAGAAAACCCAGTTACCATGACACCTGTTAGCATACCTCATTTGAGTATTTAGAAAACAAAAAAAACCACCCGATGCCTTTTACTTGCCAAAGGCTTGCGCACTTTGCTTGCTTCAAGTTGTTGCGTAGTGCATGATAGCAGTGTTGCGTATCGTCAAGGTGGTATGCCCCTCTTATGGTATGGGAGGTCGTAATTTCAGTGTTATAAAGTGTATTTGTATAGTTCAATATCCTTTTTTGTAGAATAGTATAGTTAAGTTCAAGTTTGATTATAGCAAGTGAAGTGTAATGTATTTAGGTGAAATATTTTGCAGCATGAAAGAATAGCTGGTCCGAAAACTTTCGAGGAGTATCTTGTTGTAATGAGTGCGAGTACTAATTTGCTTTGTTCTGATTTGTAATTGATGATCATTAGTAGTAAGTTATCTTTCATTAACCCATTTTATTGTGTTAATCTATAAATCGTTATTACCTCTTGTCCTTGCTTACATTTCTTATTTGGTTCGGATTAAAAGGAATCGATGGAAAAAACGGTGAGATCGTTAAAGGGATGATTGACCCCAGAGTTAATTGACCTACTGGGAGGATGTCGCAGCGTTTACAAGTCCACACATAGAGTATCAAACTTTAAGTCTGCAGTATTGATGTTACAACCTTTTTTTTGTTTCCTTTTTTCTAGTTTGTTCGGAGTATAATCACGTTCGCACTTGGGGTGTCACAAGATTTCGAGGGATGATCTCGACCCAACCTGGGCCAACCCCTTTGAGTTCTTTTAATATTGTTTGCCTGGAACAAGGCAACGGAAGGGCTAATTGCATAGTAGGAAACAGTATTGGTAAATCGCTTTTTAATTTCTATTTTGTGTTGTGTCAGAATACAAGAAAACGCTTTTAAATGCTTATTATTATGGCATTTTTACTTATGTTTTGATTAATAATTATTTTTGTTTTTGCCTATGATTGAGCTAATTTTTATACTATGCCGTAAGGAAATGGAAAATTTAATACATTATTTCAGCAATGGTGTTGTCACAATGTTGCAAGATGATTGCTTGCCTCCTGCATCGAGCGTAATCGAAATGATTATACGCGATGCTTGTGATTTTGATTGTTTCTTTTGGTTTTGATCGTAAAATGACACGTGGTTATTTTATATGATTTCTTCCTCGATCTCTTCTGTGATTTATTCCCATAAGACCTAAAACTTAACTTAAAAGTTGTAGTTTGTTATTGACCTAAACTGATTTGCGTCACTTTCAATTAGGACTGGTGACTAGTAGGGCAAGCAAATACTAGTGATTGGCTGCAGTAAGGTTAACAGAGCTAATCCGAGCTACCATTGCCATGTTCCAGATGCGTTGCCTGTGCAAGAGTTTGTTTACATGTACAGTATATTAATGATAATAAATAGTAATAGTAGCGAATGTTTACCCTGGATAAACACTTCAACTTAAATAGCTGTTATTAATGTATGTCCAAATCACCGTGTTATTCTAGGGCCCTATGGTGACCGAGACGAGCAACAAGTCTTTATTCAAAAAGTCGTTCCTGATACAGAACAAGTTTACGTCAGGCTGTCATCTAATGGCAAAAGGTAAGAGCATGTACTCAACAATGCGATTAGCCATAATTTCAGTTTGTTGAATTCTTAAAGTACATTGATAATAGCAGATTTGAGTTCTTAAGTCCTAGTTCCACCTATCTTTGCAATAAGAAAAAAGTACTTTTAAGCATAATAAAAATGTTTACGTTTAAGTTAATTAAAAAAAGAAAAATAATTTTCGGGTGTTGTTCGTTAGTTGTTGGCGTTTTTTTAATTCCGTAGGAGGCTTCGGCCGTCAGTGCAAAGGACTCACTTAATAGCCTGTGGTTTATCTGACAACTGGGGCCAGACCCTTCCCTTCCAGTGTGTCCACGTATCGTGATTTCTCACACCTGCAATTACATAGTCGAAGTTCTCCCCATATTTCATTTAAGATGTCTGAAGATA
This sequence comes from Chironex yamaguchii, assembly GCA_024741275.1. Lineage (NCBI taxonomy): Eukaryota > Metazoa > Cnidaria > Cubozoa > Chirodropida > Chirodropidae > Chironex > Chironex yamaguchii. Next base: position 7,564 of record JANTCA010003784.1, on the reverse strand, counting down.
AATTCGAACCTCGATTCTTTAATTTAAGGTTTCGAATCCAAGGTTGCATAGTTAAAGTACTCAACCATCCTCTCCACAAAATGCCTCAAAGTAATACCAATACAGTTGATAGCTTAGCTGGCGTGCGTACATTTGTATAACGGATGTTGCACTTTGTAATCATATGTCAATAACCAATTCACTTTTACTCAAGCGCCAGGCAGTAATCATCTCCATCATTCATGTCAGTGAGCTTAGATGAATCAATTGCAAAGCTTCCAGAAATTCACTTATCTGGATTCTGTATTTACATGACGCGCATCCTGCTCGGATGAAATTTCTATCCTCATCGCAAACGCGAGGTTGCCTCTGTCCAAACCTGATGTCTCGCAAAGATATTTCCATTGCGACGAAGATGCAAGTTTTTAATAGCTGTGTAATGTCAGTCTTACTGTATGCGTCTTAATGCTGGACCTTTTCGCCGGCCGGCGTACGGTCTCTTTAATGCTTTCAAATGCGCTGCCTTCGCACAATGCTTGGAGTTAGCTTGCTTGACCGCCACAGAAATGATGTCATTCGCCAACGGTGTTGCAACCAGCCAACGGTGCTAACGACCATCATGAAAAATCGTCTCTGCTCCGGTTTGGACTTTGATGTGAGATGGAGCCAGCGTCCTGATACATGGAGAATGCCGCGAACCACTTCAAGAAGCGGCGGGGCTGGCTTATGCGAACAATCAGGATCCTGTGAACGTAGTGAGCTACTTGGCGTCGAATCAGCTACACTGGCGTGCCTTCATCAGGGACTCGGGTGCTGCCAACGATCGCGCTAAGTTCAGTTAAGTTCAATTCCAGTCCACATATATCACCTAGGTAGAACTGTTACCAGAGCAGTCTTATTTGACACTTTTATTTATTTGTATGCTTAGTGTTGGTACAATTGTGCTTTTAAAGGGTATGATTATAGTAAGGCAATTCAGATTTTAATTATTAAAAAGGCCAAAGTATATTGTAGTCTCGTGTACTGATTGTGACCATATCCTATAACGTAGAAGGACTAAGATTAGAATTTGGCATATGTAATACATATGGCTAGCCTTCAGTTTGTGCATCACTTCTTGTCACTAATGTGTATGGATTTAAAACATGTTTAGGTTGTGCACAGTCAAGACAGTGGATGGGAGTCGGATCACTGCATTTACTGTTCACGAATGCGACGGATCAACAAGAATGGGCTCCAGACCTCGACGATTTCTGTTTACTGGTCATACCAATGGTAGTATTCAGGTATTGCTCGGACAATGTTGGCCATTATTTGAATCAAATTCCTTAATGCCTGCTAATAAAATGCTTTGGAGCGGTAATTAAAATCTTCAGACGAAAGTGCCAGTGATATCTGTTTCTGTCGAAATATTATTGACCCTAATTTTGAATGTTGCAACATAGTACACAAAAACCTCATTGAACGTAAACCTGAAAAGTATCTTTTGCATAGTTTCATTTCGATAGCCTGATCATGAACGAGAAGGACACGTCAACTTGCTGACAATATTTGAAATCTTCAAATAAAATGGTAGGGTGGTCATACTTCTTTAGACTTTTGTAAATAGTTCATTCCAATTTTATGAAGATGAAGAAAGAAATTTATCAAGGATACTAATTCTCGCTAAATTAAAAGAAGCTCGATTTAAACCAACTCTCAGTTTCGACTACTATTCTGTTAATTTTCATGTTCAATTTTCGTTTTCTTGTTGCAGATCTGGGACCTAACAACAGCGATGGAACGTGCCTCAAAACTTCCAGGTACGAAGGGTCTTGATGGATTCAACGGATTCAACTAAGAAAACTTGTGATCAGTTTGTAGTTAGTTTACTGTTTGGAATCTCATATGATAGATAAATTACGCAAGAAAAGATTTCACGCATCGCCATGAGCAGACATTAAATGTTAACACAAACTGTGGCAAATACTGCTTAAGGGTGTTTAATTGAAAGTAACTGCTATGTGTCTCAGGTTAAGGGTGAAATTATTGTAGAAAGGAGGACTGGATTATTACCCCTTTGACTACTTGTTGAGTGGAATAAACAGTATGAGACTAGGAAAGGGTGTTTTCAACACATAACCTTTGATATTTGCCCTGATCTATTCAATACTAAGGAATACAAAGACGAAAAAGGGCGGGTCAGCATTCTCCAAACTAACAAACAAATTGGAGGGAAAAACTATTCCACTCTGTTTGAAAGAAAAACTTTTGATCAGTGTGTGCTGCCAGCTATGACATATGCAGGAGAAACTTGGTCCTTGACAAAAGAACAAACGACACAGTTAAGGACAACACAACTCGCAATGGAGAGAAAGATGTTGGGCATAAGTCAGAGACAGAAAAATAAATATCTGAATTCCTGAACAAACAAAAGTGAAAGATATCATCAAAGAGATATGAAAAGCTAAGTGGAGATGGGCAGGACATGACATGTATTGAGACGGAGAGATGGACGATGGCCAGAGAGAGTCACCAACTAGTATCCGAGAGACAGAAAGAGAAGGCGAGGTCGACAGTTTACAAGATGGGAAGATGCGATTAAGAAGTTTCAACCAGGATGGAGGAGGATCGCGTGGAAAAGACTGGAGTGGATGAACATGAGGGAGGCCTTTGCCCAGCAGTGGGATCTCAGTGGACTTGGTTAGATAGATATATTCAATGTGGATAGATAGATTCAATACTGGTTTTCATCCGTTCTATTATGAAAATTACTGTCCTTTTCCATAAATCTGACCCCTTTACGTGCCACATATGAGACAAATATTTAAATAATTAAATTTTTTGGAGTGTTATCATTATTTTCTATTTGTTTAAAGTGATTTTGCAAGTGTATGGACTCTGAAGTATGATTAGTGCTGATCAAATTGTTATTTGTCTTCCTCAAAAACTCCTTCCCAGTAGATTCTTCAGAATTATCTGGTCCAAACCAAAGGGAGCTGCTGAAACTATTAGAGCAATGCGATCTTCGTTCTTCCCATTCGTGCACGCCTATCTCGTCATTGTCACCTGGAACGTCATTTCTCTCATCAGTTACCAACCCACGAATAGGCGTTAGTAATGGATCTATTCAGTATCTTGGTGGGTATCAAGTCAGTGACATTCGAAACTCAAGTCTGGGGCTACTTGGTGTACCCAGAGGATTATCGTTGTCAAGTGCGACATCAGTGTCAAGGCAGACAGCACGGGAAAGTGATGAACCTCTTTGGCAGTATCGAGTACCTGAAAGGGAGTTAACGGACACCACACGTACCTCTCTGGAAGTAGATAGTGAAACAGACATTCAGAAGGAAAGGAGACCCAATAGAGACGGATTTTAATAACTTGTATTGTGCGTTGATGTGACATTCGCTGTTTCGTTTTCTTTTTCTGTTTCTTTTCTGGGATGCAAAGGACATTCCATTTTCATTCGTGATTCTTGCCATATCATTTGGTCCCTCACTGTCGTTTGAATTTTGCCTTAGAGAAAGCGTATTGCTTTTCTGAGAAGAGAGACTTTTTGATCGTATAAATAAGACAGTAAGAAAGCGGTAAAACTGTGTAATTCGTTCAAGCAAAAGCAGCAAACAGATTCAATGTTTTATATTCAGAAACATGTCTACATTAATTAGCTAGAATTTCATATAGAGGTTTACGTATGGTATATTTGTACAGTGATTATTATATGCGCACTATAGTATGTATTTCATTCAATGCACTAGTCCCCTGTAATTCGTAAATGTTATGAGAAAAATGTACAGTTGAAGAGGTATAAAACTATTTAGGGATCAGTTCCAGAGTTTCATTTTCATTAAATAAAATTGACCATGGGTCAGGCTTCGTCTTGTCGTTGCGTGTTTTTTTTCTGTCTCGTGCTCTCTTGAGAGGTAGTTTCGGCTACATCAAAAATACAGTACCAGTGTCGGTTAATGTGTTGAAAAGTGAATTTATGACTGACAATGTCTATGAGGGGCTGCTTACAGTGGCACACGTTGGCACACTACCTTTGGTATTTTCGAGTACTTCAGCTTGCAGTATGTAATGGTAAAGGGTTGAATTGTAACTTTAAAAATCACTTTTCACATCGTAGCGGAAGACAGATGAGAAGCAACGCGCAACTTTTGCAAAGACGAAAGTCCAACCGAATATGTTGTGATCGTTTACAGGTCATATTGTGGAGGTGATAAGACGTGTATTAATGATTGTCACTTTTACTTTAAGAACCTTTAGTCCTCGGTCTAATAGTTCACCGTGATTGATATGTCATATGCTCTTATTTCCTCCAAAATACGCAGCCAAAAATTTAACAGAGGTGTCTGTGTCTCTGCCCACTTTTGCTTTCAGAATACGACTGTCACTATATAGTATAATGACGAATAAAGACATTTGTATTTGGCTCTTTGGCAATTGCCAGATAACTGGTTTTGCTTATCATGTGTGATAAATGTGTTACAGTTCTTCGACACTTTCCAATTTCTGAAGAGTATGACATTTTGATTAATTAAACGTAAAATATGATCTAAAACTAAGCTGAAAAATTGGAACCCATGTCGAACAGAGACCATGGTTATAATAGGCTTGAGAATAGGAGGAAAGTTGTCGGGTGTCTTAGAATAACTATTAACGAGACTTATAGAGGAAATTACAATTTATTCAAGACGGGGACAGTTGATCAAAAAAAAGTATTGGAAAACAATTGGTTGGTGGAAGGAGAAAGGAGAACAACTGCTACATATGACAAATACCAGAAGAAGAGAAGGAAAGGTACAGAAAAATGTGCAAGGGAGTAAAGAGGAAGTGCTCAATTGTAAAGAAGAGGTTGTACAATGAAGGAGCTCTATAGGCAGACACGAAGAAGAAGGGAATGATCTAAGAATATTGTTCAAAGTTGTAAAATTAAAGAAGAGCATGTCAGACAATAGTTGTACTGTTCTGAAAACCACTTCTAGAAGACCAGGCTAAAAGATTGATGGATCATTTCAAAGATGGCTACGGCGTGAATTCAAGGAGGAAAAAGAAAACTTTGGAGACATGGAGAAAAGCTATAGATTGGAGAAATGCGCAAAAGCTGGCAAAATCGTGGAAGATGGCACTAATTTTGGGATCAAGGGGGGTTTAACGTAAAACTGCGCACTGGCATTGAATGTTTGATAAAAAATATAGCCCACAGAAATGATAAAATCAAACTTTACAATGAATATTTCCACTGTTAAAACGCCTTTTTAAATAGGTGATCCCCATAAGATCAATTAAATTACGTACAAGTCCGGGCGTGAATTCGAAACAATTTAGCATGAGCAAGTTATTTTGTTACTCTCACTGTTAACTCACTAGGTGGGAAATTGCATATACCACGACTCTCGCTTTCAGATTAACAGTTTACGGGTTTAAATCCCAGTTCAGATACTGTCTTATCTTTACTCCAATAAGGACTGCATTTCCAGCCTGAAAATGAAATTTCTTCGACAATGCACCGTAGAAAACACTAGTAGCACTTCGTCGGACACCTACGTGGCAGTTACTCACGTAGAGAAGTACTTACCACGGATACCACAGCAAGAGAAATATCTAAATTATTTTTCATTGTCTTAACAATGAGATTGTCTTTAATTTTATGCGTCGTTGCGATAAAACGAAGTGTGGAAGTGAACAATTTCAAGGTATTAAAGGGACTGTCATATTTACATCTTAATTTATACACTGATGTTAAATGCAATACGATCAGCGTTGCGAGATATTAATGAGTATTGTTAACTGTTTGGACAGTGCACTCTCCTGCACTAAAGCGAGGCGGGGACTCATTGAAGCCTGTATAAGCGCGCAGGTTTAGATACTGTTTTTAAGGGAAATTTCCATGTTTTGGTCTAACTTGTTTCATTTAAACGAGTTTTAGAAGCACTGCAGGTGCTAACTGTTGACTTACTCTGTTTATATCTATTACTTGTAGGCTACCGTGTGTGAAAAATCTTATTCCGCTTTCGCAATAATCTTGGCGTCAATTAAGAATCACTGTCATCCCATACCCAGGTTCAATAACAAAGTTTATTTTACTTTAAGCCGAAGCTTCCTCGTTCGGTTGCTGAATACGTAATTCTGTCGTCTAGCATTGGGGAAAACTATTTTTATACTATCTGATCAGATATCAAGTGGTACATGACTTTGAATAAATTGTAAAAACGATCTGTAGGTCTTGTGAACATGTTATTGTAATACATATATTAAAGCTACGTCAGATTAGTTGTTTCCGCTTAATTAAAGGTCGACTTCCTCCTTTCTTTTGCTTCCTTTGTAACTGCAAGAATCCTAGAAAGAACAGAGAGGTAAGTTAGAACAAGAAAATTCAAAGAAATGTTTCCATTAATGCACACCACAGCAAAGTAGGGGAGAATTGTACAGGGAAAAAGCGTTTGTAGTCTTTGAAATGGGTTTTTGGTTTAAGCCCCCTAAATGTACCTCAAATTATCTCTCTTGTAGAAAGGGATTCTTGTTCATATTAACATCCTTTTGGAAATCTTGCCTTTCCCAACCGAGTGGAAATACGCTTAACTTCAATAAGCGCTGTCTTCAAACATTAAGGTGATTAGTGGTTTAGAAATCTTTGCCCAATGTCTGCAGAATGGATCTCATTCACCAAAAATCTGAAATTTAGAGTTTAAGATAATAAATGTACGACTGATTGATTCTTTTGAACTGGAAATACTGTTGTCTTCTCTCGTTGTACAGAATTTTAACTTGTTATCTGAGCTATGTCTGCCTCTGTCAACGTCTTCAAGTTACAGCTTGGTCTAATACTGCTAACAAATGAAGTGGTATTGAATTGTAAATCTGGCGTACTGACAAGGGTCAGGAAACAGACTTTGTTTCTATAGGTAGAGATTTTTGAATCCTTTAAACTGCAAGAATACAGAAAGAGGAAACATTACTGACATGATTTTCATGCAGATATATTCAATATTTTCATTAGAACAAGAGCAGGTGTAGCAGGACAGAACTCTTTCTTTCCAATTGCAGTTATCGGTAAAGAAATTTTAAGTGATTTAGAAAATTTAGAAAAGGTTGACAAATCAGTGTAGGGGAAGGAAGCAACGGATTGTGAAAATTAATCTATAGATAATTCTTTAATTGTGTTGATTAATTCAGACCTAAAAGAAGTAAAAGTGTTTCTAGTAAAGTAGAGATTGATGAAGTCGATGCAAAATGGGAATTCGAGTGAATTAAAAATGGAGTCAAAAAGAAAACAACATTTTAAGAAAATTACAAACTCACTTTTTCTGTCTCCTTCTTAATACCATTCCAAGACAGCATAGCAAACCCGTCAAGATTAACAAACATATACTAATGGTTGAAATAATGACTGTATTTTCTGGAACAGAAAGAACAAATCATAAGAAGCGATAGAGAAGTTGAAATATATATTCAGAATCTGAAGAAGAATGACTCGAAACATTATATGAGATGTCTATTTTTGGAAGAACGTGTATAGTTTTTAATAAACATCGGAGATTGTTGGTTTGTGTAGTCTGTTTTATATATATATATATATATATATATATATATATATATAACT